>WEDG01000055.1:0-73943 GCA_017591395.1 Schistocephalus solidus | reverse complement strand
GTGAATTCCACCGCGGGAGAACCTAGGACGGACATGCACCTAACCACGCCACAATTCGGGGCCGACGAAGGCGCAGTCATGATCACCGCCGCATCAATTGCTACCCCGACAGACGAGGAGACATGCACTCAGGACACAAACACCACAGGGCGCCAATTAAGGTCAATGCGGACCCAGATAATGGCCGCCCCCCCCTCAACGAGAGACGTGTCAACTGACAGATATTTCCTCCTCCCCCCCTTCTTCACCCCGGTGGCTACAGAGATGATTCCTGTGTGTATGCTGGCAATTAAGGACTCCCCCACCCCGTCCTCCTATAGTGCACACTGTTAATGTGAACCCGTACAAACAACCCTGTCACAAACTGGCTATCACCCCCTATAAATACTGTGAGACGCGATACGATACTCACCTCCGACGATGGAAGCTTGTATGCTTTTGAAACGTCAGGACAATACACCTTTAGTCCCTGAGATCGCCTTTCTTCTCATATATATATATAGACCTTGCCTGTAAACTGGCCATAAATAAATAAAATTAAAATAAACAAATATCGACAATTCAGCACGGTAGAAGAGAGCTGTTCACTCTGAGTTGTTTTTAAGGACAACTACTCTTTAATCGTTGGTTGTGTCTATCGCCCACACAATGCCAGTGAGAATTACGCTCTCTGTATCTCGCAGGCATTTCACGCCACGGCTGACTTAAATCTGAAGTACTGCTCGATGGCAGGTGACTTCAATCTTCCTGAAAGTTCAATACTTGTCACCCTCCGGTCCTGAAAAGTTCGAATACGTACTTGAGGCAATAGATATCGGCATGTGGGATCAATTAGTTGGTTTCCCCACCTAAGGATCAAACATTCTTGATCTTATTTTCTGTAAGGAGTGCCAGCCTTTGACAATGTCATCTTTAGACCCACTTGGGAGTTCTGACCGTGTCATAGCAGTTTCTATATTAGAACTCGGGGCTGATGAAAAGCATTCCAAAAAATTTATTTTTTCCGTGATTTCTGATCGGCAAATATGGGAGAATTACTGACACATCTTAATCCCCGAGATTGGACTGATTTCTTCCTATGTTTGGATGTGAATGTTTGTACAAATACACTGAACCAAGTTCTAGCTCCTTTAATTTCTTGTTTTGTTCCCCGTAAGAAAATAATCGATGTCAAGGATGAAATATACCTCCATTCATCTTTTTGCCCTAGACTGCCTAGACTATCACGTCGTTTTCAACTTCAAAACGATACTTCCATTCTGCCCTTGATCCAACTAATCTATGAGCATACTAATAAGCTGTCTGAAGGAAAACAGCTAACCGATGCGGTGAAAGTTGCCGAAACCCGTTCTTTAAAGGTTGCAAAACTCTGGTAATGCATAGTAAACGTGCAGAGAAAAATGCAGAAACCTATACGTCGAGACGCCTTAGGGAACACCATAGCTGAAGCTCCTTTGACGGTAGATAACTTTAATGCAGTCTTGTACAGAACTTTTAGTGAACATTTGGTCACTCTGTTTACGATTATCCAGGTTTAGACCGGTAACATCGTCAAAATCATAACTGTTCAGATTAGATGGCATCCCGGTGTGGTCATAAAATTGATAAAGAGGTAGACATGGAAAAAAATATTCTTGGGCATTTTTATGGAAAAGGCATATGTTGAAGGGGTATCTGCGTTTCAAGGAGAAAACAGTGTCGCTCCTGGGAGAAAAACACAGTCTCATGCGGTAGGACCAAAATTCTGAGGAGAGCGCATGATCGTTTCAAAGGCTCCTTATCGTCGGAGAAATCAAGTAATGACCTGGCTTCTTTTCACTACCGCAAGTGTGATCACAATGCGTATCAACTAGCTATAAGCATAATTGTTGAGGACGCTGGACAAAGAAAACTTTGGCAGGCGTCACCGGTACGCTTTGGGTAGAACGAGGAAAGGACCGAAGAGATCATGAAGGTCATGGTAGAATTGCCAAAGAAGTGACCATGATACTATCATTGCTAATTTCTCAAACCACCAACAGAGAAATACGAAACGATCGTCAACCGTCCGTGATTTATCGACAGTGAGGAGGAGGATAGAGACACAAGCACCATCGACTTGTGGCGCAGTAGAGGTGATGGCGGATGAGGTTGAAGCCATTTACATAGGGTCAAGAAAAGTGAGAACCACGAAGACCAAGGGAACCATTGGAGTCGTCAATAATTCCAAATGATGGTCGAAATCAAGAGGGGACAAAAACCGGCTGCAAGTATTGTCTTTTTTCAAAAAAGCGGTGCGGGAGAAACAAAACTGCTCCACGGGGTGTATAAAGCAGCATGGTAGAATTCTTCTGGGCGTAATAAAATGGATAATGGGAGATCCGGCAATCGAGTAAGAAGAAGTCAACATAGTGCGCTCAGGTTTGATAGTTGGCATGAGAAACAACGATAAATCTGAGGCCTGCACAGCTCAGTATTCAGATTTTAATTCTCATGATGGTTATCGGCATTCGAAACGCAGGTGCTTTAAAATGAGTGCCCAATATGACAAAATTGTTTGGCGGTCATTTTACGGAGGCATGAATAATGAAGACATCATAGTTCGTGTGTGAAACTGTGCATGGAACACATAATTACAAAACTTACTTCTAAATTCCCGATTGTCCCTCCTCGGGGTCATGAAGAAAACTTTTTAGAAAAGGTTAATTGAATCAGTGTTAAAATAAATGTGCAGTCTTCGCTTAAACTTAGACAGGTTATTTGATAACTTTATATCGATTGGCAGGTTACTCCAAAGAAAGCAATACCTGGAAGCGAAGAACAGAGAGCGTTAAGAAGTGGAGGATATAGAAGGAGAGATAATGAGTAAGGAATTACGTAGGTTGTATGGATGACTAATGGGGTAAGGACTGATATTCGGGGAATATTTTAGCTATTATTAAGGAGAAAAAGGAGGCAGAAGCCAGCTTCCAGTCTCTCAACCCATAAAAAAAGTTTAGGTAAATTAGTTGGTACCTATTCGAATAGAAGGTACTTGAAAGTGTCGGAGGTAAAAGTTTCCGATGCAAATTTCTTTGCACCTTTTCAATTTTGAAGTGTTTAGACTTCGTTTTTAAACCAAAGAATGGGCATCAATGTTTAAGAATAAAGTCTTCATTTAATTTCTGGAAGATCGAAATTATAAGACATAAAGCCCAAATCTGGGCAAGACATGGCCGTAACTCTATCGGCATGAGGCAACAGATCTAAATTATTTGTGTTGCTTAAACTTTAGTCCTTGATGATAGAACATGCAGTTACAGGATTGCCTTGAAAAGTAACTGGCTTTGGTAGACCGTCAGGCCAAACGCTCATAAAAATGACACTAAGAAAGTGAGAATTTCATTTGCTACATTGAGCTCCACGCAGAAAGAGCATGCAAATCCGCATTTATTTCTTCTTAGCATATTTGGGCCGAAAATTTAGAGAAGGAATATACGCATTTAAGATCGTCTGGAGGAATAATATAATAAGCGTGTTTAACTGCGGATGAAATATCATTAATGTAAAGCAGACATAAAAGAGGACCAAGCATGGTGCCTTGAAGGATACTGCTTACAATAGGCGTCTTAGCTGAAAATGAGTGCCCCACTTAGACATTTTGTTTACGATTAATGAGATATAAGTCACTTTAAGTCACTTAATTTTGTGAATTAGGCTTTCGCCCTTGAGCTCCCTGTTAATATGCAAACATGTCAATAGAATAAACGTTTACAGTTATAAATCTGACAAATGAAAAAGTAGGGTCATCAATATGTGTGGGCCAGGCGCAAGCTGCCGTTACTGACACAATCTTCCTTATATGTACAATATTTACTCAGCAAATGAGTATCTTGTTTGCACTTAAATGTGTCAACAGTTTCTGAAAGGACCACCTCGTCAGGGATTCCATTGCATGGTCCAACGACCATCTGCAAAAAGGAATTCTGATGAACGTCCGTGTGGAGTGACTTCCTCTGCAGTTTAAAGAGATGACCCCGCAGAGGTTTCGTCACAGACAATTCTAAGACGTTAGAAAATTATAGAGCACACTCACTGCCTCTGACAATCCAGTAGGTTTGGGTGATTTCACCGCGTAAATGCCTGTAATTGAGAGGAAACAAATTAGGTTAAGCCAGCCTGGCTTAAGAAGGCAGATGACATAGATTATTGACCATCTTCGTAGCCCTCGCATGCACTTGTTCCAGTTTTTGATAATCCTTCTCAAACCACGGACGTCAGGTCTGGACGGCATATTCCAAGTGAGATCGAACAAATGCCCCATAGGTTTTTCGGAAGAATTTCTTATAAATCTGCAAAAATCCACGTCTGAGCGCAAACAAGACCTTTGTCGCGTGTTTAGCTGCCTTTAAACACCATGAAGAGGGTTTGAGTGAGGAGTTTATTACAACACCAAGGTCTTTATGTTCCTCGGCAATTGTAAGGGGCTGCCCATTGAGAATGTATTGATAGGAATCATCCTCCTTAGTGGTCTCTCTGGTACGCAGTCTTAGGACCACACACTTTCCAACGTTAAAATTTAAGAGCCAACGAGCAGACCATTTGCTAAGACGGTTGAGATCATATTGAATTGTATGCCTATCGGAATCATATTCGATGACCCTCCAAAATTTAACATCATCTGCAAACATGACGGCGCTGCAACATAGGTCGTCAACACAATCGTTGATGTACACTAAGAAGAGAAACGTCCCTAAAACGGAGCCTTGAGGGACACCACTTAGAACCGGAGTATGTGTTGACTTCGAGGTATCGATGCACACAATTGGCAATCTTCCTGTAAGAAAATCTGCGATCCTTGTCAGCAGCATTCCTCTTGTGCCAATTTAACATAATTTATAGTTAAGACGTTTGTGTGGGACACTGACAAAGGCCTTCTTAAAATCAGTTAAGACAACGTCAACCCTATCATCGTCGTCCAATGCGTGAGTTCACTGCTCTGTGGAGAGCAATAGACTGAAAAGACAGGAGCAATGCTGTATGAAGCCATGCTGAAGCTCTGAGAGCAATCGGCTTTCCTCAAGGAACTTCATGGTCGCCTTCTTAATGATTGATTCCACTAGCAGTCTCAACATTGATTTAAATGAATAACCCATAGTTAAACCTAAACAGCTAGATCCGTCCGCTTTCCAGAAACTGCGATGACTTCATTAAGAAGTTTGGATTTATTTTATCTATACTCGGCAACCTGTTCGACGGTAACGTATCTGATATTCCCTCTCAGGATTTCAGACGTTTTGAATGATTGTTCACTTAGTCATTTGCGAGGCTTTTCACAGACAGAAACGTAATCATAATTTTCTCCTAAAAATGCTCCCATACCCAGACGTCCAGTTGACGTTGCTATGGCCTTTTTGTACTCGGGTGGTTTCAACTGCAAAATAGTGGAAGCAAAATACCTCTCTTCGCGTAGGAAGAAGGTGGACTCAATCTTTGCTCAACTATTTCGCACTTCTTACTATTTGGAAATCACAAAATGTTTCATTTGTCGAGATCTTACACAAATGGAGCGAAGAAATGGGTCCTTCCTATCATCAAATTATCAACCTTATATTCACAAGTTTGGTCTTATTTCCACTAACTTCAATGCATCAGTTAATTAATCTCCTCAGGTGTAGAGTTCAGTCCGCGTCTCCACTCAGTCTTCTACTTCGTTTCCCCCACGGCCGAATACTGTAATTTCCGGTGCTTTCAGCCCACCTGTAATGTCTGCAACCCCGCTTAAAGCATTTATACCGTCTAATCCATCTAGAGCACTAAGACTGACAGCTTCCCCTCTTTAACACAGTTATTAAGGCCTCTCCGTGAAATTTCCCGAGTAAAATCGCATAAATAACGTTCCTCGAATACAAAATCCACATTCCTCTGAATTAAAAGACAATTTATTCAACCCTCCACAAGCTAGCTCGTCCCATAACTCCACGGGTCATCTTATATCCTCAATTATATCACCTAAGGCAGGTTTATCGAAGGACGTAAATCTAACCCAGACCGAAAAGCATGATAGCGCAGTTCTCAGTAATCGCATACTGCTTTCTCAAAAACTAACCAAGCCTCTCCAACAGGCAAATAAACCTGACCATTTTAACTGATATACAAGACCCGACTTTCCAGCACTTAATTTTTATAGCTGCTTGCCCTCTCCCACCAGCCTCTATGTTCCATCTAACTTTCCGTCATTCCGTTTTAACTACCGACAGGCATATCCCGGTCTTAACACCTATTGTGGTTCTTTACCGGAAAGTTTTATTCCTACACCTTTAAGATATCCCTCTCAGCCTTTTGTTAATGACGTTCCATGTACTTATCGTTCTGGCGCAGTTGGCAGTTTCCCTCCAAATGCCAAATGCATTCCAACTTTATAACCCATCTCCAAATTTTTTTCTAAATAACGATAACCATAGTTTGGATACTCGAACTACCATAGATGTCATATTACTTAATGCTAGATCTGTAATAAATAAGATGGCCCAACTGAGAGCCATTGCTTTTGAGTTAATGCCTGATGTTTTATGTGTAACTGAATCTTGGACCCATCCCTTAATTTCCGACTCTTTGCTTGTCATAGTATGATCTCTACCGTCAAGACCGCACTAGTAAGCGTGGTGGTGGTTGTCCTCTCTATATTAAAGCTTCATTTAAGCACTTCCCGTTTGATTTAGATGAAACGTCATTCTCTGTTAATAACTGCTTCGCATCCATTATTATGTCGCCCCGGCAAAAAGTGATTCTCGAATGTGTATACAACCCGCTTATTCATCATCCGAGAGTAAAACAAAATTTAGTGAAATTTTCAAATTGGTTTTGGAGTCCAATTGATTTCGGATTTCATTAAAATAATCTCAGAGGATTTTGATTTTCCTGAAATTGACTGGATTTCAAACTTTTGTCCACACAGATTTCAGCATTTAGCCTTTCCTAGATACCATTAATTTTTTTAATTGGTCCCAGCCTGCCCGTTCTTCAACGAGAGACAAGCATATTTTAGACCTGATTTTCACGAACAACATTTCTCCCCTCTTCGTTGATTTTAAGCAAAGCGTCTTCTAAAGTGACCATATATTAATTCACTGTTTCTTACTGATTGTCTCCTTGAAAAAGGCTAGCGCCGTTCGTACCTATCATGCTTTTGACCTCACATATATGAGCTTAATTAACAACTTTTTGGACTCATTGAACTGGCAGCATCTTTCCTCCATGAACGATGCAGCAAGTCTTTCTGACTTCATGACAGTCGTTTCAAATAACAACGTGGAATTTGTGCCAACAAAATTGTCAAGCCCTTTGCTTTGGAATCCACCATTCCTCACTTTCTTTTGTCACGACTAAAGAAATTGAAGAAGCAGATAAAAGATTCTAAATCAATATACTTACTCGTTATCTGTACATCTAAGGATTGCAGAGATTTTTGAATTAGACTCTAAGATTCGTCTTGCAGGTGATAGACAGAGGGAATCTTGCACACTCAGCAAGCCAAATGCTGCAAAATCTGTTGCTCAACTGTTCCGTCGTCGATCCTCCTATAAACGAGGTTATAAAATTCTTCCAATACTAAATGAAGCTGAGAATTTCGTTCTCGAAGACTCTGAAAAGGCAGAATTGCTTATTGCGTTCTTTGCAAATCATCTGACGATGGAATATAACAGTTTTCGACGTTCAGGCATCCTCATTCAATGTTATCAGCACTATTGGTTTCTCCATATAAATAATAAGTAGGCAAATAATGCGTCTAAAAGACTCACACTCTTCGGGGACTGACGGTATTCCAAACTCAGTTATTAAGAGAGTGCCAAGCTTTCCCCGATTTCTTAGCCATGTATTCTCAGTTTATCTTTTAAGCGGATTCTTTCCTGACTCAGGGAAGACACCTATTATTCTTCCTGTCTTCAAGTCGTGATCTCGTTTGGACGTAAATAATTACCGAGGCATTCACAAAACCCCGGCTCTAGCAAAACTTCTTGAAAAAAATATTTTGCTCACATTTTCGACTCTTGCCTAGAAAATAAGCTTTTAAGCGACTCGCAATATACTTTTCTACCTGGGAAATCATGCGAAGTGTGTCACTATACTTTTCTTAACCTCCTCACTTCCCTTCTTAATGAGCAACAGTCAGTGGTTGTGATTTAATTTGATCTGAGCAAATCTTTGAACAGGTACCACACAGACGTCTTCTGGTGAAACTGGAAACCCTAGGCATCTTGTCTTCCCTCCTTACCTTCATTGGTTCAATTCAATTCAATTTATTGAGGGAAATAGGCATGGGCCTTTGAGTACCCTATTTGTAACGTAAAATTAAGTGCGGTATACAGAGAAACCATGTGGGTTGCAAAGGTACAAAAGGCGGTCATAAAATATGACAAGTGGTGCACGACTCTCGAGGGTTAAGATAAATTCCTCATCGCTCAGGCTCGTTGCGGAACATAAAACCATCAAAGGTTCCTTTTAAAGCTTTCCAGCGATGGTGACATCACAACGTCTTCAGGGAGGGCATTCCATGGTTTAACCACTCTAACAGAGAAGGAGAACTTGCGCACATCCAGTCTCGCCTGCTGGACACGCAGTTTCAATGGGTGACCTTGGAGATGGGTTGTGGTGGCAAATTCAAAGAAGTCCGAGAATTCCAGGAAACAATCCAATCCCTTCACAATGCGGAATGTCTGCAGGAGATCACCACGCATTTGCCTATAACTCAAAGGGAATAGATTAGGATTCATTAGGCGGGTTGGATATGGCAAGGAGCTTTGACTTCTAACCATTTGGTGGCTTTCCTCTGTACTCTTTCGAGGCAGTTCTGATCTTGAACTGTCCAGGGTTTCCAGACGTGCATAGCATATTCCAAATGTGGCCTAATGAATGTTCCAAAAGTTTTAGCGAAAAGATCTTCATCGAAATCCAAAAAGGCTCGTCTGATGGCATGCAACACCGAAATTGCGCTCTTCGCCACTTTCAAGCAGTGTCGCCACTTTCAAGCCACTTTCCTACTTGTCTAACGGCAGCCAGAAGATCTTAGAATGCAATAGCTACTCAACCCCTCAGCCGATCACGAGTGGCGTTTTTCAAGACACGGTTCTAGGTCCCCTTCTCTTTATTCTGTACATAAACGAAATTTCAAATTAACTCACAAATTCACAAAATATCCTTTACGCTGAAGATCTCAAGTGCATTTATTCATTTTCTAAAGATTGCCAATAGTTGCGTTGATAAAATCAACGCTGATCTACTTATGCTCCTACGTTGGAGCTCCAGTTGGCAGATGGAATTTTCTCCATCCAAGAGACGTTTCATGTGTTTTGGACCCGCCAAGCTTTCTGGGCCCTCTAGTATTTCAAAAAAGTACACTTTTAGAACGATTAACTATCAGAGACTTAGGCCTACGTTACACGAATAAACTAGCATTATCGCCTCATGTGGATCTAATTTCTGCACAGGCTGCACAGCTATGTGGTTTTTTATCACATAATTCCTTCCTTCCGGATATAAAGTTAAACCAGTACCGCATGTTTGTTCTTCCTATCCTAGAACACTGCGGTCCCCTCTCTGGGCTGATGAACGCCTCTGACCACAGTAAGATTGAAAAAGTTCAGAGGGTTTTTACTCAAAGACTATTTTCTCTTCCTAGATCCAGTATCTCTTATACGGATAGATGCCAGTTAGCAAACATTTAACTTCTGTGGGTTAGAAGACTCAAAGCCGGTCTCAGCTTCCTGTTTCGCCTAAGCTGAGTCCAAATCTCCCACAAATTAACGATCTCACTCCGGTAGATCGACCCAATGCCACTCGTAATTCCTCCATGATCATTTCACCACCCCTTTGCTCCACAGATAATCGTTCTCAGTTTTTGCCTCCAAATATGCTTTCATATGTGAAACTCTTCCACTGGAAATTAGGTTGTCGTCTACATTAGCTATTTTCAAAACAAAATTACGCAAAAATGTAACTTCGGAAGATATGAAGTCCTTATTGTCTGTTTCCTTCCAAAAATCGCAAATTTTGGATTTTGAAAAGGGTCCTCGTGGTATTTGAGGCAGCTCTCTTGATATATTATTGGTTTCTAAAAATATTTCCTTCATGAGCTACAGATTCAATCTTTGCATTAACTTTTTTCATCCCATCCTTTTAAACTAGCATCGCCAACTCTTGACAACTTTGATACTTTACTCTGATTTTGCAACCCTGACGATGATCTCCAGGTTCTGTTGATGATCGAGGTGGGTTCTGATGGTTTTGCCTCTTTGTTGGTGGACTGATCTGTCAGCAAGGTCGCATCTCGAAGATGATCTCGTGACCTCTACTAACCCTCTTCGTTTCGACCCTGGTGTCCCCGATGAGCTCCTCCTCTCTCACATAAACTGGTGGTTATAAACCGTAGCTATGAATGCTATATAATCCCTCACCCGACAAGAAGCGTTCTAAAGCCTCATACGTTGTCAGCAACATAACAATACTATCCAGTGCATCTAGCTTTTAATTTTTTAGTGAAGCAGTTTTTTTCGTCCAATGTTTTTTTAAATTGGCCACCCGCCGAACTCCGCCTTCGATTTAAGCGTAGGAGTTTTTTAACTGCTTCTTTTCTAGTTACCGTATATGTCAAAGATTATTGACTTTTTTTTAAATGGCAAATCGTTCTGATTTGGATATGCTTACCATACTACTCATTTCTGCTGTTCATATGGATGCTCAAATAGTGCAGCAATTATCCACTTTGTATTTATTTAAACCACGATATAAAGTTTGTAATGACGGGGCTCTCTGTGCCTTAACTATAAAATTTATTATTATTGTTAGTATTTTAACGCAAATGGAGTTAAGGATGACAGGCCGATAATTGTTGACATTAGATCAACACCCACTCTTGTATCTGTGGTATTTATTTGCTGCCTTCCATTCGGATGGCAGTTTCCCTGATTCAAATGACGAATTGAATGTATGCGCTAGTGGTTTCGGGAGTTCGCCACCCAGTTCTGTCGAGAACTTTGCCAGTAAATCGTCCGGAACATATGACTTCGCTTCTTTCAGATTTTGCAGTTGTCGTTCCACGAGAGGTTCTGGGAAGAGTATATTTTCAAGCACTTGACTGGCGTCTATAACAGCACTGTTGAGGTGGTTAAGCTGAAGTTTAGATTCTCTAGTGAAAACCGAGGCAAATATCCGACCCAAGTGCTCGGCTTTCTCTCAATTTTCAACGACTTCAACACTATTCCCATCTATAAGTACTGCAACTTGGACCTTATTTTTTAATCGACTATTGATATAATGGAATAACATTTTAGGTTTATTTTCCACCAGCTGGATAATTTGATTGATAGTTCTTACTTGCCTGACGGATCATTTTTTTGACAGCATTTCTTTGGCAACGAAATTTCTCGAGATGTTCTGCTGACCCTTTTTCCCTGAATACCTTCCATTTTTATTTTTCTTCTTTAGCTGCCTGTTAAGTTCTCTTGTTAACAAGGCAGTGCGACTTGTCTATTTTTGCACCTGCACTGGACAAAAGCGTTCAATCAGATCAAGGGAAATCGTCTTAAACGTTTTCCAGTCATCCTCCGGATTCCCTTTGAACAACCAATCCCACTTCCTGGACATGAGTTCTTTCTTCATCGCGTTAAAATCAGCCTTCCTATATTTTGTTTGCCTTGCGTTGTCCTCTGGCGCTGATAATAAAGGGAGTTATCCCACAGCAGCATACTATGGTCACTCTAGACGAGGGTGCAACAGAATACACTTCATCAATGTTAGAGAAGTCCTTCGTAAATACTAGGTCCAGGCAACTGGCTCTCTGGTTCTCTCTAAATCTTGTCAGTATGGTAACCTTCTGTACCAGAGGTTGGTCGAGAGTGAGATCCATTAGCTTGCTGCCGAAGGAAATTGGCGCACTTCCAGATTTACCCAGTCTGTTGTAGGTGCATTGAAATCTCAATCAATAAGCACCTTTTGGTGACTTTCAACTTCCTTGCCAAATGAAGGAGTGATTCATAAGCTGCACTTGGAATGTTTGGTAGTATGTTGATCGTCAATAATTGTAGGTTTTGTGAACATCCTTTTTAATCTTTTTCCAGATAAATTCTTATTCAAGGAAGCTGGCATGTGCTCGTTCGACTGCCGACATTCCTGTCCTAACGTTTACGGCCACTCCATCTCCCTGTCTATTTTCTCGGTCTCTTCGAAAGAGCTGGTATCCATTTATCAAAACCTGACTATCTTCGATTTCGGCTTTAAGCCACGTTTCAGTTTTGGCAACGACATCGAGGGTTCGGTCTGAGACTAGTGCCTTGAGCTCGTCTATGTTCGAAAGGAGACTTTGAGCATTGGTATACAAGCATATCAATTTAGACTGGTTAAATCCTCCATATAGACATCTGCTCATTTCGTGCGATTGAATGCTCGAGTCAGTCAGTGCTTTCCGAGACAAACTGAGGTTCATCCCGCCTACGCTGAGTTCGGATGAGTGGTCGTCCAACGAGTTCTGGAGCGCCTTCTTGTTGTTAGTTGAGCTCTGTACAGTTGGGTACTTCGCAGTTAGTGCCCCGCCTCGGTGAGTACCCTCCTTGAGGATGTATGGGGTCGGCCAAAAGAAAGAAATCTTCGCACTTTTATTTCACCATCTTTTATTTTGAGCTATTTTTCCCCTGTTCGGTTCTCCTCTTCAGTTCTGCTATCAACACCTTCATTTTGTGCATTTCTGTGAGTTCGTAATCCGGCTGAAAACACACATCCCTGTGTGATCTACGTAGAGCCATTCTCCGTTATAGGAGGCGTTAAGCCTGGACATCATTTTCAAGAATTATTTTCAGAGGCCCCGTTGATGAAAGTTTATTTAAAACATTCGCTTTCCTTAAACGGAATGCTTTGTGTACGATAATGCATTCGCCCTTTTGAAGAATCAAATTTGAGCATTCTTGGAAAAGACTGAGGTCATTTTTTGCCCTTTCCTTTGCAATCATAGAAGTGGCCTTGGGAGCCCCTTTAATACCGAGATTGCGTTTGCGGTCGAAATGTCTGCTTAGTGAATATGAGTTCTGATTTGTTGATAGAGCATCATTATCAGGAAAAATTCTACGCTGGGCAACGATGTTATTTGCATCAGTAGGAGCAACTATTCCTTAAGTTAATGGCGAACCCCTTTTGGGAACTTTGTCAATTTGTCCTGCAATTGCCCCTGTATCATCAACAGAGGATTCCGTTTGAGCATCTGTCGGTAAGAATGCGCTTTTTGCGGAGTTCGAACCCATTTTATGTGAAAGCATCTTTGCCCTTTTCGACTTCGAATTCTTCGTATTCGGTCCTTCAACTTCGACGAGCTTTTCAACTTCGCCCTTTTTTGTATCATCCAGCAACGATGCCGCATAGATTTGTGTATCCAGAACATGACTGCTTCTGTCTGAGCTGGGTGACAGTAGTCAGGTGCATGAGTTGGTTTGATCTCCCTTTCGAAGGAAGGATATGTCTACTGATTTACTGAGCTCTGTGGACGAAATGTCTTTAAGCTCTACATAAGGTATTCTTGAGGAAGCTTTATTTGCATACGTTATTTCTTTTGTTGAAATCCTCATTTTCATGGTTTTTTTTCCGGATGAAAAATGAACCTTTTCTTTTAGATCGGTCATTTCTTGTTTCAAGTTATTTATCTCTTTCTCTATCAATAGGAATTTCTGAAAGAGATTTAAACACCCTATGCACTTTTCGTCAACGTAGGTGACATTTATTAGTGTAATCAGGCTTTTTGCCAGCTTGGCAGGAGAAGTAGTAACAGAATTGCTGTCTTTGCCATCTTTTTCTTTTTGCATACAATTTGTTTGCCGAATTTTCCGCGAGAATGTGCCGTAGTTGCTTGGTGCGTCACCACATGGGTCTGTGATGAGGGTTCAATCCTGCCCACGGAATTTATTTTTTTTCTTCGCGCAGATGAATCTTGAGCGTCTGGGTTTTCCTTTCCTCTAAGGATTGTACGCGAATGCATTTAATTTATAAATCTTCTAAAATAAATGGGCTAGGGTGCCATAATATTCAGCAGTCAGACTCCTAAGAAGCAAACAACGACTTCTCTTTCCCGATTGAAAGCAGATTCAAGCAGTACGCCACTGGCATTAATTTTAGAAGCATGTGAACGTTGAAGCTTCTAGCTTATTTAGGGATAACGTCCGGGACGTGGAATAATCTGCAGTGAAGTAATATTTTGATAGCCGTAGAATCGTCAACTCCAAGTAATTAACTCCCAAATTTAGAGACTGGACAATCCACTCAAGAGTTATTCCAAAACAACCTGTCTGCTACTCTAAAGTAGAGACTAAAACTCCGTAAACTCCAATGGGCTGAAATTCAAAAGCAATTTCAAATGACGTAATTAAATTGGTTAGGGGACTACGACGTCCTAAAGCTTCAAACTTAACATTAAATCTCCTATGAGAAACTTTACTCAAAGGCCTTGCTAAGGTCAAAATAGATAACGACCACGATCATTCAAATATTTGTACGATCCTTATGTTGACCGATAACGATTTTATGGACGGATACATAAGCTGCTTTTATAATTTTTAAGTTGATTTTGAAGAAAATGTTGGACAATGGAAGAAGTAGTATTTGACATGAAGGTCTTTTTGGAATGAAATTGAAGAGGCCTTCTGTAAGGAAAAAACATGGGTCATTATTCGAAAAAATCATTGGCCAATTCAGAGTGCTTGTAAACTTTTTAATGATTCTTTGTTTACATGGGCGAAGTCCAAATAGGTACGTTTTTTCTGGCTTTAAAGAGGAGGAGACTGGAAAACAACAATGAATTAATGCATGATCACTTGTAAAATAGTCTTTCTGGAAATGCATAAGCAAAGGATGCACGCAATTAGTAAAAATTAAACCTAAAATACTACTTTTTCTAGACACTGAGCTGATTGATTGAGATATTTTTGAAAAGTGTATCGTGTTCAACAAGTAGTCACATTTTGGTAGATAAGTATTTCCATGCCAGTCGATTTTGGGCAAGCTAAAATCTTCTACGATTATTTTGACATCAAAAGGAGATTCCGAAGTTTTTCAAAGAGTTCATAAAGCTCACTTTTATTGCCGGAATAACAAGTAGGGCTTTAGACACAGCCAATTATGCCTTTTTTTTCTTGTGTGGGATGATGACTGAAACGAACCAAGTATTTCCAGTAAACGAAGCAATGCTGAGATTTTAAGGGGAAGGTACGAAAGACGATCTTAAGTAAAGAAGACAAACACCGCTAGGTTTTTTAGCGCAGTATTATCGATATAAACTAAAATTATCTAAATTGAGCGTCAAGTTTGAAAGTAGAGCATGACTCCAAGGATTCCGCGATTCACATAATATCTGGGTCCAACAAAAAAGCTACAGTTCTTAGCTCAATCATGTTTTTACGACTGACCTCGCGTTGAGTGAAACTATACTGAGCATATTTGTGGAATGTGGGATATGCTCATTTGTGCTTATAAAAAAAGGAAGGCGTGATGGAGGGGAGGTAAACTGTAGGGAAAAAGGTTTGCACGGAAAGAAAAAAATGCTGTTGTCTACAGTTCGCTAAGCTGTTACTGTTAACCAAATAACAGTTATTGTAGAGACACATATTTAAATAAATAAATAAATAACTTGTATATTTAAGGTCCAGAGAACCCCATCATTACAAACTTAGTATCGCGGTATAAATAAAAACAACGTTGACAATTGCTGCACTATGTGAGCGCCATACATTTGCGTGGTATACACTGAGAGGTAGGTTATTTTTTGCGTTAGCGAAAATTTGAGAAGGCCTTAAAAATATTATTTTGAGGAAAATTGGAATAATATGGGGAATAATATTGGAATATATATAAGACATAATTAGATTTGAAAATGGAACAAATGGTTTTGGAAAACTGTTACCGTAATGGGTAGAGTTAGTTAATTGGTGTGCCTGAGTATTTGGTGGGTTGGCATAATTACTAAGGAAATTTTGTGTATGTATAGTCTATGCTGGAGGAGTAGGAGGTTTCCCCATTTTTATGACGTTTTTCCTTTTGAAACTTAAATTATAAGCGTACTTAGACTTGCCCGGGGTATTGATAAGCTTATAAGATTGATCAACTGAAACTGGGGTGGATGGCTAAGAATGGGAACGAGGCGGAATTAACCCAGTTTCTCAGACTAATTCACCAATAGGAATACAAGAAAAACTACTTTGAAACGGAGAAGCAGTCGGTCTTTGCACGGTAGACGGAGTCACTGACATTAAAGGTGGGCATATGACATGGTTGAAAGCTACTGGGTTAGAAATTCATATTCACGAGTTAGAAGGCGTTAATGGGTTCGTTAGAAGAAACGCTGGAGATGCAATTAAGGGGTTTTTGAACCGAATATTAAAGGAAATAGCCGTCTCGTTGTGGTTTGCATAAACATGACTGACCTAATGGATTATAAACTGCGAAGCCGATCACCTATACAAAAGGGGAGACCCATTTCTTTGCTCCATCGGTGTAAGATCCCGACAAACGAAATATTTTCAACTTGTTGATAACGAGAAATATGACCTCGTTGTGCAAGGATTGAGTCCACCTCCATTGGTGAAAAAGGGTGACTAAAATAGGTGGATATTTGCAACGTGAGGAGAGGTGTTTGTCTTCCGCCATTTTGTCGTCGAAGCCTTATAAGACCAGGAATTATACGGCAAGATCAATAGGTCATCTATCTCTGGAAACATTTTTCTTTTCTGTCGGTTTAGTGTTTTATTGGCTACCGAATAGATGAAAGAGTCCAGACGCTGATATTCCTGGGAGGTAATACCAGAGGTGTCCCCGTGGAATAAGTTACCTAGAACATAGAAAACTGATCCAAACTTTAACATAAAGTCATAAAAATTTTGTAAAGCGGACAGATCAAGCTGCTTAGCTTGCGCAACTGATTGTATATGCATATTACTGCTGTGAATACTAGATGCAACCAAGCAACTCTTCGGCTCAACGGCTGAGATGAGATGTTTGTTCTCATTTTTGCTCGGAGGAGACTGTAATTTGTTTAAACTTTGGAAAAAATCAGGCAAATGATTTTCTGCGAAACTTTCGCAGATCTTGTGATCGAATTTTAGCAATAATTTAATGTTTGTCAAAATAGATATTTTGATAAACGGTGACCATACACAGTTTGAGGACGTAAGCATGCACGAACTACGAATTGCAGAATTCAATTGAGCAAAACTCAAAGGATAATTCAAAACAGACTACGTCGGTGCTCACGAAAATTATTTTAAAAAACAAATGCTGAAATAATTGTTTTCCTTAATAATTCGTTTTATAATATTATTTTACACTTATTTTCGAAGAAAAGGATATTTCTTAAACAAAACGAGAGAATTGAGAATTCTATGGGTAAAAAATACAGTGAAAACAGAAACCAACAATAAGGCTACGCAGGGTGAACTCTGCCAATTGGTACGTCAACGGTAACAGCGGTTACTGCATAAAATTTATTGTTAGAAATTGAATGTCTTTCCACAATTTTAACAACGAACCTATATACATGCTCCACCTGATTAAAAATGAGGCTATGTCGGGTGAAAAGTTGACACAAAAGATTTCCGTCTGTTTGAGAGGACGAGAACCACAGGTATCAGCAAGTGATATCGTATTAAAATTGCAAAAGGTTATCCTAAAATTAACTAATAATTTAAGCTGGTTATGAGGGAATTCTGAAAACAAATAGAATTTTCACATGGCTTTCAAACAGGAGTTGCGCACCTCGAACTTGACCTTGACTTTGCACTTTTGCATGCCCTTTCCGCGTAGAGCTCAACGTGGCAAATGGAATTCTCACCTACCAAGTTTTGTTACGTGATCTTTGCGCTTAACAGACTACCACAACCAGTTGTTTTTCAAGGCACTCCTTTGAGTGCAGATTCAATCATTAAGGACTTAGGTTTAAGCTACATAAATAATTTAGATCTGTCACCTCATGCCGGTAGAATTACGGCCAAGACTGCCCAGATTTGTGGCTTTTTTTCTTTTAATTTCGATCTTCCAGAAAGTAAATGAAGACTTTATTCTTGAACATTGTTGCCTTCTCTTTGGTATAATGACCAAGTCTTACCATTCCAAAATTGAAAATGTGCAAAGAAATTTTACTCGGAAACTCTCACCTCTGACACTTTCAACTACCTCCTACTCGAATAGGTAACAACCTAATAACGTCCGTGAAATGATCACCAAACAATTGTGTCATATTGTGCGCTCATTTTAAAGCAAATCCGTTTCTTTTGCGAATAACCATTATCAGAATTACAATCTGAATACTGGGCTGTGCAGGTCTCAGATTCATCGTCGATTCTCATGCCAACTATTACACCTGAGTACTTGTGTTGAATACTTCTTACTCAATTGCCGGCTCTCCCATTTACCTTTCGTACTTTTGCCCAGAAGTAACCTACCATTCTCCTTCATATGCCCTCGTGGAGCAGTTTTGTTTCTCATGCACCTTTTTTAAAGACAATACTCGTAGCTGGTTTTTGTCCTCTATTGAGTTCAACCATCATTCGGTAATTTTGACGACTCGAATGGTTCCCTTGGTCTTCGTGGTTCTCCTCTTTCTTGACCCTATGCAGACAGCTTCAACCTCGTCCGCCATCACATCTGCTGCGCCACAAGTCAATGGTGCTTGTGGCTCTATCTTTTTCATCGCTGTCAATCAATGACGGACTGTTGACGATCGTTTCGTGTTTCTCTGTCGGTGGTTTGAGAAATCAGCAATGATAATATCATGGTCGTTTTAAGTCATTTTAAGTTCATTTTATTGAGGGAAGTAGGCTTTCGCCCTTGAGCTCCCTTTTCATATTAAAAAATGATAAAAGAATAAACGTTTAAAGTAATAACTCTGACGAATGAAAACGTTAGGTCATCGATATGTGTGGGCCAGACATAAGCTGCCACTACTGGCACAAGCTTCATTATATGTACAAAAGTTTCTCAGCAAATGAGTATGCAGTTTGCATTTAAATGTGTCAACAGTTTTTTAAAGGACCACCTCATGAGGGAGTCCATTCCATGCACCAACGATCCTCTGTGAAAATGTATTCCGACGGACATCTTTGTGGACCAACTTCATCTGCAGTTTAAAGAGATGACCCCGCAGATGTTCCATCTCAGCCAATTCGAAGAAGTTAGCAAATTCTAGGGCCCACTCGCGGCCTCTGATAATCCTTAAGGTTTTTATGAGGTCACCGTGAAGTTGCCTGTAGTTGAGAGGAAACAAATCATGTTCAACTACTCCGGTTTTGTAAGGCAGATGACTAAGATTCTTGACCATCTTCGTAGCCCTCGCCTGTACTGGTTCGAGCTGTGGATAATCCTTCTTAAACCACAGTTGCCAGACCTGGATGGCATATTCCAAGTGAGATCGAACAAATGCTCCGTAGGTTTTTCGGAAAAGTTCCTTATCAATCTGCACAAATCCACGTCTGAGCGCAAATAAAGCTTGTGTTGCGAATTTAGCTGCCTTTACACACTGTGAAGATGGTTTGAGTGTGGAGTTTATTAGAACACCGAGGTCCTTCTGTTCCTCAACAATCGAAAAGGGCTGCCCATTGAGAAGGATTTGGTAGGAATCATCCTCCTTACTGGTCTTTCTGGTACGGAGTCTTAGGTCCACACACTTCCCAACGTTAAAATTTAAGAGCCAACGAGCAGACCAGCTGCTAAGATCGTTGAGACTCTCGGGAAGCGCGTGCCTATCGGCATCAGAGCTGATGACACTCAAAAATTTAACATCGCCTGCAAACGTGACTGTGCTGCAGCCCAGGTCTTCAACGCAGACGTTGATATAGACTAAGAAGAGTATTGGTCCTAAAACGGAGCCTTGGGAGACACCACTTAGAACCGGAGTAGGCGTTGACTTCGAGGAATCGATGCACACAGCTTGAAATCTTGCTGTAAGAAAATCTGCAATCCATGTCAGCAGCATTCCTCTTATTCCAATTTCAGATAATTTTTAGAAAAGATGTTTATGTGGGACACTGTCAAACGCTTTCGTGAAATCAGTTTTGATTACTTCAACTCTACCACATTCATCCAATGCGCGAGTCCACTGCTCTGTCGAGAGCAATAAACTGGAAAGACAATAGCAATTCTGTCTGAAGCCATGCTGGAGCTCTGAGAGCAATCGGTTTTCCTTAGGGAACTTCATGGTTGCCTTCTTAATTATTGAATCCATTATTTTACAGTAAATGGAGGTAAGCCTTACAGGCCGATAATTATTGACATAATATTGAGCCCCACTCTTGTATATGGGGTATATATTTGCTGCCTTCCATTTGAATAGCAGTTTCCCATATTCAAAGGACGAATTGAATATATGCGCTAGTGTTTAGAGAGTTCACTGGCCAGTTCTTTCAAGAACTTTGCCAGTAAATCGGTTGGACCAGATGACTTCGCTTCTTTGAGATTTTGCCGTTCTCGTTCCTTGAGAGGTTTTGGGAAGAGTATTTATTCAAGCACTGAACCGGCATCTATAACACCACTGTTGTCGTGGTCAAGCTGAATTTTCGTTCTTTAGTAAATGCCGAGGCAAAGAACCGACCCAAGAGTTTGGCTTTCTCACAACTTTCAATGATTTCAACGCCATTGCCATCCATATGTACTGCGACTGGGTCCTTGTTTTTTCGACTATGGATATATTGCAATATAATTTTAGGTTTATTGTCAGCCTGTTTAATAATTCTTGATTCAGATATCTTCCTTGCCTGACGAATCATTATTTTGAAAGCATTTCTGTGGTAAAGAAATTCCTTGAGATGCTCTGCTGACCCTGTTTCTCTAAAACCTTTCATTTTATATTCTTCTTCTTTAATTGCCTCTTAAGTTCTCTTGTTAACAAGGCCGGGTGACTAGTCTTTCTTTGCACCTTCACTGGACAAAAGCGTTCAATCAGATCGAGTGAAACCTTCTCAAACGATTGCCATTCATCCTCTGGTTTCCCTTTTAGCAAACAGTCTATTTTGATCTTAGTTAGGCATTCGATAAAGTGTCTCACAGACGACTTCTAGCTAAACATGAGGCTATAGTATTTCGTAGTCCCCTTTCTGACTTTTTGCAATTCA
This sequence comes from Schistocephalus solidus, assembly GCA_017591395.1. Lineage (NCBI taxonomy): Eukaryota > Metazoa > Platyhelminthes > Cestoda > Diphyllobothriidea > Diphyllobothriidae > Schistocephalus > Schistocephalus solidus. The sequence continues at coordinate 52,854 of WEDG01000055.1, read as the reverse complement.
ATTCTATTTATTGAGGGAAATAGGCATGGGACTTTGAGTTCCCTATTTTTAACTTGAAATTAATTGCGGTATACAGAGAAACCATGTGGGTTGCAAAATTTCAAAAGCGATCATTAACTATAACAAGTGGTGCGTGAGTCTCGATGGTTAAGCTAAATTATAATTCAATATATATATATAAGGGAGATATGCAGAGCCTTTGAAAACCCTATTTACAGATAGACACTAGCAAAATAAGCAAATGTTACATGGCGATAGTCGTTTTAGTATATCGATCATTGCTGTTGACTAAATATATGTCCATCAAGTAAAAATGCATCAAGTCTTCTTTTAAACATTTAAACGCTTTCAGCCTGAACAACCAAAGCTGGCAGTTTGTTCCATTCTTCAGTCACCCGTTGGGAAATGTAGTTGGCCCGCACTTCAAGTTTGGCATGTTTTCTTTCCAGTTTGTATTGGTGACCTCGGAGACTTTTCATGTTTGCCAATTCAAAAACGTTGGCCATCTGAAGAGCAAAATCAACGCCCCTGACCAGTTTGAAGACTAAGATCATATCCCCTCTGGATTGCTTATAAGAGAGAGGAAAAATTTTAAGTCTTTCTAGGCGGCCCTCATAGGGTAGGCATTCCAATCCGCTGACTAGTTTCGTTGCCCTCCGTTGAACTTTCTCCAGCAGAGCGTAGTCTTGTTTGCTCCAAGGGGACCAGGCCAGAACGCAATATTTCAACAACGGCCGGATAAATGTTCCAAACACGCGCCCACAAATCTCTCCGTCAAAATTAACGAATGACCTCCTGATTGCGCCTAAGATACACATAGCTTTCTTTGCGATATTCGCACAGTGCAACGATGGTTTGAGAGTTGGTGTTATCCATATACCCAAGTCCTTTAGAATATTTACAACCTGGAGTTGGTGACCACTGATAAAGTACTGATATTCAGTTCAGTTCAGTTCAGTTCAGTGTTTTTGAGAAAAATAGGCTTACGCCTTTGAAATCCCTATTTGATACAGAAAGTCGGAAGAATAATAAGCAATGTAAAAAAAGTTACAGTCAAGTGAATGCAGGCAGATTTACGTGGTACACGGATATTGTTAAGGTAAAGTTGTCACATAATCTTCCTGGTGCAGCAACATATGTATGTCAAGCCGATGTTTAAATATATCCACAGACTGGGACATTACAATCGCCTCAGGTAGGTTATTCCACGGTTTCAAGACACGGTTGGTGAAACAATACTTCCTCACATCCAATCTTACTTGGGGCACACTTAGTTTGAATGGATGACCTCGGAGATTATTCGTAGTAGCAAGTTGGAAAAAGTCATCACATAGGAGGGCGCAATCCATGCCACGCACGATGCGGAAGGTTTGTATCAAGTCTCCGCGCAACTACTTATAACTCAGAGGATAGAGCTGTAGGTTATTTAGACGAATCTCATATGGCAGTTCACCTTGACCTCTTACTAATTTTGTGGCTCGTCGCTGTACCCTTTCGAGCATTTTGTAGTCCTGTTGGGTCCACGGTCGCCAGGCTTGGATCGCATATTCAAGATGAGCCTAACAAACGTACCAAAGACTTTAGAAAAGCAGTCTTCGTCGAAAACTTTAAATGCCAGCTTGATAGAGTACAGCATTGAATTGGCGGATTTAGCCACCTTGCAGCATTGCGTAGAAGGCTTCATGTTGTCTGTCATCCAAATGCCGAGATCCTTCTGTGTGTGTGTTTCTCGGAGTGGTATACCGTTCAAAAAGTAGGGTCGCATATCAGTGACCTGATTCCGACTTCCCAGATGTAGCAGGGCGCATTTGTTTGAGTTGAAGGACAAGAGCCATTTGCGGGACCACTCGTCCAATCGATGGAGATTTTCTTGGAAATCGTCTCCATCGGCAGCATTGTTGATAACTTTCCAAATTTTTATATCGTCCGCAAACATAGCAGAGTCACAGTCCAATTCCTGTACACAATCATTAATAAACAAGAGAAATAGGATTGGTCCGAGAACTGAACCTTGCGGAACTCCACTCTCGATGACTGTACGCTTTGATCGCGATCCGCCTACGCAGACCACTTGGGAACGACCGACGAGAAAATTCTTGATCCACGTAAGAAGTTTGCCTCCAATACCAAACATTCTTAACTTATAAAGGAGACGCTGGTGCGGAACACTATCGAATGCCTTCTGGAAATCAATGTAGGCCACATGCACAGTGTATTTTGCATCGAGTGCTTTTGTCCAGCTTTGCATAGTATAAAGTAAGTTCGTAAAACACGATCTTCCCCTACGAAAGCCGTATTGTGCAGTTGATAAGAGGTTATGGGTTTCTAAATAAATCATCAATTCCTTTTTGACAAGCTTCTCCATAACCTTGCAACAGATTGAGGTCAGGCTGACAGGCCTGTAGTTTGTAGTAAATGCACGACTACCGCTTTTGTGAAGCGGAGTAAGGTGGGCTGTTTTCCAGTCGGTAGGAAGCATTCCCGTGTCGAACGATTTCTGGCACAGAAAGGATAGCGGTTTGGCCAGCTCTCGAGCAAGTTCGAGGAGTAACTTTGCTGGAATCTCGTCGGGGCCAGGGGATTTGCATGCGTTCAGACTTTTAAATTCTTCAAAGACCGCCTCTTCTCGAAAGAGCATATCCTGAATAATTGGTGCTCCCATAGTCTCGCAACTAGATGGAATAAAAACTGCTTCTCGAGTGAAAACTGACTGAAAGAACTGTGAAAAGTGTTCAGCTTTGTTTTGAATTTATGTAATCTCGAAACCATCATCGTTTCTCATTACAGGAATTGGGTTCCTGTTTCGTGTGCTTTTTCTTACATAGCTGTAGAGCAATTTGGGATTGTGAACTGCTCGCTGGAGCAAATCCCTCTCGTAATCCCGTCGGCTGTTGAAGATTAAGCTTTTAACCTTGTTCCTTTGCGTTTTGTATGTTTGCAAGGCTAAATTTTTCATTTGATCGGCAAAATTTCTTCCAAAGCCTTCCTTTCCTGTTAATCTCTCGTTTCAGTTCCTTGTTAGCCACTGTGGTCTGTTAGATATCCTAAGTTTTGATGGCGGACAGTGGCATTTTATTAGGTTCAACAACCACTCCTTAAATAAATTCCAGTCCTCAGAGACATTCCCGGAGAAGAAAAGATCCCAGTCCATTCGTGATGCCTCAGCTCTCATCTTGCAAAAGTCTCCCCGCCATAGATTGGGCCTGGTTTCATTCATTGCAGGTGGCACCGAATATAAACCATACTCCCATGAAAATACTGCATGATCACTTCGACCAAGTGGAGGTAGGTAGTGAACCTCGTTTATACTGTCAGGATCTTTAGTGAAGACGAGATCTAAACAACTAGCCTGTTGTCCTCCACGCGCTCTTGTTGGAAAAAATACATGTTGTGTGAGAAGAGGTTCAAGTGTTGACTTAAGCAGATGGTGATCGAAGGACAACTTTGAGCACTGCGCCAGAAGATCGTTCCATCGAATGCTGGGTGCATTAAAGTCCCCCATTAGAACAACATCAGGTCGACTACCAATCTCCTTTATGTTCTCCAACAAACAAGTATCAGCGTCAGTGTCTGTCCCCGGTGGTCTGTAGAGAGTCATGACTTCAAGGGACTGCGATCCCCGCGTCTTTATTTTCAGCCAAATAGCCTCAATACCATTGTTAATCTTCTCTTGCATTTCACACACTGTGAAATTGCTTTTAACATACATCGCAACTCCTCCACCCTGGCGGTGAGTGCGGTCTCTCCTGAACAACTGGTACCCGGATAAGGCCACTTCGCAATCGCTGATGTTCTGTGACAGCCATGTTTCTTTGATTGCTATAATATTGGGAGACAGAATGGCTACCTGAATTCTCAGTTCGTCGAGCTTCGAAAGCAGACTTTGGGCGTTGGTATACAGAAATTTAAGTTGGCGGCACTCGGCCCTGCCAAATTCCGTTTGTCTCGAGTGTGCCAATACTGTGTCACTGCCATCATTAGCTTTGGCTGGTTCCAGAGTAATGCTGCGTTTCTCTGTATCACACGTCCCTTGTAAATAATCAAACTGTTCTCTCCAGCTGCAAGTCTCCTCTTCATTTCTATCCCTAATTCGCGGCCTTTCAGACGTTCTGCAGGAGAGTACTCCGGCTGAAAAAAAACCTGCTTATGAGAGTTTCGAAGTTTGGTTTTTCTCGAGAGAAGTAGCTAAGCCTCTTCCTGGTTTTCCAAGACGATTTTGATAGGCCGTGGTCTCACAGTTTCTGAATGTTCAATATCTTTTTTTTCCTATCCTGAAGGCTGCTCGAACGGTTATCTTCTCTCCCGAATGAAGTATATCGTTCAGCAGGTGCTGAAACAAAGCAAGATCAGCGGATATCCTTTCCTTTGAGGTGTTAGCATTTGATTCAGGTAGGCCCTGGATAGCAACGCAGTTCTCTCGGTCCAGGGCGTCTTTCAAGACACTGCTGACCATATTTTCCTCTGAGTGACCAGATGGATTTATTGTGATCTTTTTAAACTTTATAGCCGTGTTATGTTTTTTCCCAATTTTATCTTGCCACTCATTGGTTTTTTCGCTCTCAGCTAAGGATTCTTTTGAACTGCTTGGATAGCCGGCAGAAGTCGAGACTGAAGTCGGAACGTTATCCAATTTGGTGGTGTTTTGGTGTTTCCCCATTGCAGATTGCCGCGGGTTTGTTCCTTGGGATGCCACTACGGGCTTGTTAGAGCACCAAAGTTGGGAGGATGTGATTTGTGATTCGTTTTGGTCATCGTCCTTAGGATTCAGGGATTGTGCTCCTGTTATCCGGTCATCATTGGTATTCACGTTCGAACTTTGTGGGTTGTTACAAGTTGTTGTTTTTGGTAATGTAGGTGCTTTGGTCACTGACTTTTTAACTGTTATATTTTTTACTGTATTTCATCGAGTATTGTTATCTTGCAAAAGCTTCCTTAAGTCTGCAAGCTCATCTTCCAGTTTTTGAACTCTTAGTAGAATATAAGAACATCCCACACAAGATTCGTCCTCGTAGCCGACGGATTTGGCTGCCATTACGCTTTGTGCGCGCTTTGCTGGTCCTTGGTTGAAAGTGTAAACTGATCGAGGGCCAGTCATCGATGCCAAAGCCAGCTCAACAGGCTTTCCTTTAAAGGAAGTGTTATTACTGATTTTGCTGCAAGCAAACAATTTCTTTGAGTCCATGAGTATAAAAAACACTGTGAATGCGTATGTTCTCTTTTGGGCGTATAACGAAATATTCCAACTGGGTTTGGAATATGGCGAGTATTTGCAGCAATATGAGCAAAAAAAGCGCCTTGTCGTTCAAAAACGCTTTTAAAAAACTGTAAATTGTATAAAAAATATGCAGGAACGACTCAGCCGTTTGGAGATGTCGAAGGTCCTGGATAACTTCAGATCTTCTCGAGGCTGTACACGTTTGGTTTCCTAAGTTGTTGTCAGTTTGTATTAGTGCAGAGGCTGCGTAGTCAACTTGAATAAGATGATAAACAAATTCCGATTTGATGCCGTTTTATGAGGAATTTCGGCATGAGAAAAATTCCAGATGAGCAGGAAGCAAGTACGTACGTGCAGTTGAAACAGTATTGTCCGAAACAGTCCTAGTGAAGTGCTAACGGAGTTCAAATTGTCCAAGTTGGAGAACAAAAAATTGGTGGTTATTTGCACACGACCTTGAGTAACCTATTCATCCTTCTGGAACTAGACCGCAGTCGGATTATTTGGCATTTGTCAAGTTTAAGGTTCAGCAGCCACTCATCACACCATGTTTGCAAGCGATTTAAATTTTGATGTAATTTTTGCGCATCCTCCGGTTTTTCAATCGAGTTCCATAACTTCAGCCTTTGGTAACCTCATACGAGCTCATCAAGTTGTCTGTCGTACCTCACGCGTATGTTTTCTCCCAGGAGCCACAGTCGTTTTTTTTAAAAAACCTACCCACCCCATTCAAAATATGCCTTTCCATAAAGATGTCTAAGGATATTTTTCCCTGTCTGTCATTTTTATCTATTTTTTGATCACACTGATTTGTGGCATTTTTAATCGCCAAGAAGCTGAACTTCTCTTCATAACTTGACTGTACACTATTTTGCACACGTTTTAATTTTTCAATTATAGTTTCCTTCCGGGTACTCAACTAAAACATCTTTCTTTCTATCCATACACCACCGTGTCTCACCAGTGAAATCCAAATTTAAATCAGAATTCTGGCCACAGTTTTCAAAGTTTGGTCAGTTCTCTATGCAGTCGCACAGCAGGTCGAAGAGTAATTTGATCACTTACAAAAAGCGGACATCATCGAACAAATGCAGTATTCGGAATGGACGGCCCAAATAGTCCCTGTTCTTTAAGTCTGATGGTACCGTACGTATATGTGACAACCACAAGCTAATGATAAACTCAGCAACTTAACTAACTGCTTTTTCCTCTCATACGCATTGAGGATCTCGATGAATCTCTCTCGGATTGCCAAAAATTAACAACTTTCGCCAATCTTATAGATCTGAGCCAGATGATGTCACGGTTAGCGAGTCATGGAGAAGGCTGCTGGGAAAAGATGAGGAAAATTAAAGGTTAATAAAATCTGTGTTAAGATAAATGTGCAGTCTTAGTTTGAATGTAGATAGACTTATTAACGACCTTTTTGCGAGTGGTTAGTTTTTCCACAGAAAGCTAAGCATAGAAGCAAAGAAAAGAGAGTGATAACATGTGGACAATGCAGGAGTGGGTTTAATTAGTGCTGAATTTCTTAGGTTATCAGGAAGACTAACGCGGTTAATGACAGAAAACTTGGGGAGATTTGAGGTATTATTAAATCTAAAAAGGAGACAAAAGCCTGCTTACAATCACCTGAACAAAGGAAAATTTTAGTTTCGTTAGCTAGCATCTGTTTGAGTAGGAATTATTTGAAAGAGTTGAAAACAGGAGTTTTTGTGAAATGTCTTTGGAAATTTTCAATTTTTGAGGGTTTCGGATCGTTTTTCGTTCTGTAAGATAACAGAGTAGGCAATAATGAAGCCATGTTCCTTGAACTGCGTCAGTGATGTTTGTATCAAACTCTGATGATCTCAAGTGCATTTATTCATTTTCTAAAGACACTGATTATAGTTGCGTTGACAAAATCAACACTGATCTACTTATGCTCTCACGTTGGAGCTGTACTTGGCAGATGAAATTTTCTCCATCCAAGAGCAGTTTCATGTGTTTTGGCCCCGCCAAGCTTCCTGGACCTCTAGTATTTCAAAATAGTACACTTTCAGAACGATCAACCATAAAAGACTTAGGTCTAAGTTACACGAATAAGCATTATCGCCTCATGCAGATCGAATTTCTGCAAAGGCTGCACAGCTATGTGGTTTTATATCGCATAATTTCTTCCTTCCTTAAAGTTAAACCTTTACCGCATTTTTGTTCTTCCTATCCTAGAATACTGCTGTCCCCTATTTGGGCTGATGAACGCCTCTGACCGCAGTTAGATTGAAAAAGTTCAGAGGGTTTTTACTCGAAAACTATTTTCTCTTCCTGGATCCAGTTTCTCTTATACGGATAGATGTCAGTTAGCAAACATTAAATTTCTGTGGGTTAGAAGACTCGAAGCTGGTCTCTGCTTCCTGTTTCGCGTTAATTCTAGCCCAAATATCCCACAAATTAACGCTCTCACTCCGCTAAATCGACCCTATGCCACTCGTAATTCCTCCATGATCATTTTCACCACCCCTTAGCTCCACAACCAACCGGTCTCAGTTTTTGCCTCCAAATATGCTTTCATATGGAATAATCTACCACTGCAAATTAGGGTTGTCGTCTACATTAGCTATTTTCAAAACCAAATTACGCAAACATTTAACTTCGAAAGATATAAAGTCCTTATTGTCTGTCTCTTTCCCAAACTCGCAACTTTTGGATTTTGAAAAGGGTCCTCCTGGTATTTGAGGCAGCTCCCTTGATATTATATGGGTCTCTAATTATACTTTCCATCATCCTCTGCAGAGTCAATCTTTGCATTCACTTTTTCTTCCCCTCCTTTTAAACAAGCATTGCCAACTCTTGACAACCTTGATACTTTCCTTCGAATTTGCAACCCTGACGATAGTCTCCAGGATCTGTTGATGATCGAGGTGGGTTCTGATGGTTTCGCCTCTTTGGTGATGGACTATACAGTCAGCAAGGTCGCATCTCGATGATGATCTCGTGACCTCTACTGTCCCCTCTTCGTTTCGACCATGTTGTCTACGATGAGTTCGTCCTCTCACCTCCACTGGTGTTTATAAACAGTAGCTCTGACTGCTATATTACCTCTCACCCGACAAGGAGCGTCCCTGAACCCTCATACGTAGTCAGCAACATCACAATACTATCCCATTGCATTTAGCTATTAATTTTTTAGTGAGGCAGTTTTTTTTCTCCTATTTTTTTTAAATTGGCGGCTCGCTGAACTCCGCCTCCGATTTAATCCTAGGAGTTTTTTTTACTGCTTCTTTTCGAGTTCACCGTATATGCCAACGATTGTTGACGTTTGTTTTAAAAATGGCAAATCTTTTTGAATCGGATATGTTTGCCATACTACTCATTTCTGCCGTTCATATGGATGCTCACATAGTGCAGCAATAATCCACTTTGTATTTATTTAAACCATGGTACTAAGTTTGTAATGATGGGCACTCTGGGCCTTTAATATACAATTTATTTATATTTATTTAGAAGGCTGGTTGTAAATAAGATAAGTACTGAGAACGGGAAACAGAAAAAGTGAGGAGCCTTAGGGTACACAGCAGGGTATATGGCAAAGTGGCAATGTCATAGGATGAAGGGTGACCGGTTAGAGAAAAGGTGATCTGGCCGTGAGTACATGATATTGAAAGTTGCCTTGTTGCACATGGTGGGCATGCATTTTCAGACCATGCGCGTCATTTTCAGGGCAAAATCAAGTAAGCTATTACTGAAAATCGAAATTCGGCAGTACACCTAAGTCGGGTTTTCACATCTGCTTTTATAGATGAAGTGAATTTTAACCAGACAGACTTTCGAACAGGTAGTAAAAACGCAGTCATTGAGGACCTTGAATTCACAGAAGAAGGTGTGAAGAAGAAACAATTTTCACTTAACGCAAAAAGTCCCGAGGTCCTGATCAAACACCGGGGACAGTACCGAAGGAGCTTGCAAGCGTACTATTTAGACCGACCTCGCCTATTCCTCATTCGCCCTTTGATCGATTCATCCTCCCCTCTTATTGGAAAGCAGCAAAGATATACCCCATTAACAAAGCTGGATCCAGAACGAGCGCTTAAAAATTATCGAATGGTAAGCCTAACGTGCATTTTTTACAAGGTGATTTAAAGGATCAGCAAAAAAGCCAGTATGAAGTTTCTCAATGTAAAAAATTTCTTCACAGTGCTCAACATGGATTTCGACAGAACCATTGCTCTATGCTCAGTGGAGTAGTGGTCCAGATCATTAGATGAAGACACCAGCGTTTACGTCGTATAAATCGACCTTAAAAAGCCTTTGATAGTGTTCGGGAGATATCTACTATATGACATAGGTAATCATTGATCTTCAGGATGACTGGGCCTAGATCCCACTGTTACAAAACTATTTTCTGTCTTTGTTAATATGCTACTCAATCCTTTATAGCAACATAAGTATTTCTACTGGAGTTTTTTACGTACCGTTTTAAAAAGGGTCTTCGAAGGCAATAACGATTACCCTTAAATATACTGGGCAATCACGTCCTTCCACTTCCTTCTCATTAGCTATCCGTGTTTGATTTAAAATGAGATGCAAAAGTGCACTAAATTGACCTCTGTAAAATGTGCATTATTTGGCTGTTATAAACCCGAAAGATTGACAACTTAGGTGTTTTGAGTTTTTCTGTTCTGAAAATATATGAAATGTTTAAATTAGTTTGCGCTTAATTAACAGGCGCCCAAATGGATGTTAGCGCAGTTTTTTCAGCATTTTTCCAGTCTGCCTGCTTTAAAAATCAGGATGAATTTAATGAAGCATTGAGAATGTTTGAAAAGGTAAAATAATTTGCTTTATTTTTTTTTAGGAAACTGGCACTCAATATCAGAGAGTAAGCCGTCAGTACCACCCCGAGGGTACTGTTCAAAGGGCCCTTTTTGACTTTAAGCATGCACAGTTTGCATGTACTAAGCGCGGAAATAGTTCGCGTCGTACAGGCCAGAGGTAAGTTTTCCTTGCTTGCTCAAGTACTTGCAGAATGTTCGGGACCAATTGCTCCGCCCGCTTTACCGTTTCAAGTAGCAGTGGATCAATTCGAATAGTAAAGTTTGACATGATGCATAATCACGATGCTGAAGAGGTCAGTCACGATGCCCATATGTTGCTGACTGATGCTGAAGGAGTGATAGACAGTGAAATGCTTGACTCACTTGTAGGTGGGAGAGGTAATTATCTGAATTATGGGCAAAATTGTTAAATCAGATGGTGTAGTGATCGCTGATTTCACCCCCGAGTTGCTTGACATGTTTCAGTCCGCCTCATTTTCCTCATTTATTGAGTTACAGGATCGAGTTAATGAGTTTATGCGGGTATGAATTTTGGTTAGTCGTTATATCTGCAGATCACTGGAAGTGTTTATGTAATGAGGAACACCGTGCGGCTACCAGGAAATTACCCCAACGCAGAAAAACTTGTCTATAAATCAGTTGCCTTCGAATGTCAGCACTTTGGCACTTACGCCAGTTACGCAACAATAAGATGCAACCAAAGGTGAGATAAGCCCATTCTGATGTTCTTGCAGAACCGGGAAGTTTGGTTGTCGGTCCAAAATATATTTTTACTGTCGTGATCATCATTTAACACTTGGAAAGTACGAAGCCAAGCACAACCATGGTTTGAATCCGAATATGGATAGACCGCCTCCCAAGTCGCGGCGTCCACATCTAAAGAAAGCCAGTGGAATTAAAAACAAAGCCAACAACGGGCACGACTTTGAAATTGTCGAACTAGATGTTTGTGCCGAAACTGAAATTTCACAAAAGGCGACTGATGATTGTGGCTTTGGGGACGACTTTATAGATGACTACTCTGAAGCGTGGCACAGTCGACAAATAAAGCCGCGCCACTCAATTGGGTTAACTCAGGAGTTAGGAAGTTCCCCACCTCCATTGATCTCTCAGCAAGGCCCTCTTCTATCCGGCCAAGTAAGGCTCTCTTCTGTTACACCAGCGGTGATGGTAGCTCAGATTGAGCCTTGTTTGCAAAATTTAAAGCTGCTTGCTCTATCATCAGGGGTTGGTAGATTCCAGGCTTGCATGGAAGAACTTCTAGCTATTGAAATGCGATGGCGTCGGGAGTTTGGCGCTGAGGAAATAAACATTCCTATGGGTGCTGCCTATGATTTATCTTCCAACAATTTGTTATCCCCACTTGACAATAGTTCGCCTTATCAAACAAAGAGAAAAAGACGTTCACTTTACGTCAAGAATCCCTCTTGGGAGTATCCTTCATCAGAGCTTCCATCTTCTTCCTTATTCGACCCCCCACCTGACATTCCTCGAAATTCTTGGTTTTGTGATTGACTTTTGATAAGACTTCTGACCGCTCTGCTGTATACTTCTCACCCATCCATTGTACATATTTGCTCTCTAACTATATCTAACATGAGTTCACTCAGGCAACGCAAACTTTTTCTGCATAAAATGGATGACATGGTCTACCCAATGGAAAAATGCACATGATCTGATTCAGTAACTTAATTTTTAACCACGTTGCATCATTACTCTACTCGGCTTTCGGGGTTGATCTGGTTTGTTCGCGTGATCCACCATAAACCTTGTTTGTGCTGTTATTACCAATATTTAAAGTTCAGAACCAGCGTCGTTGGAAGGGATAAAACTGCCGTTGGAAGCGAAGAGGCGAGTTCGACGGAGCAGTCGTGAGGGTGACACTATCGCTGGAACAAGAGCTTTTTTCAGAGGCAAAATTAGGTTTGTCTCTGGCGATGGATTAGAGTGACAATCCGAAATTCTAATATAATTAGCCTCTTCTTCCAGCGATCGTGTCGCCTTCAAAACTACCGCATACGATTATCTCTGAACTCGCTGGATATCATTCTCAATGATGTCGACTAAATGAACCATGATTCAAGCTATCATGTAAAATTATCAGCCCATGGTTGGTGTGCCTCCGTTCATCTGCGGATCTAGAGTAGTATTCGGCCGTAACTGAAAAGGAACGCCTTTACTATATCCTTGGTCTTTTACGGTCCCTATTATCAGATAGGATTTTACATTCCTTTCCATGCTACGAAGCAGGTCGCCGGGTTACGTATCCCAGGTGTCCAACCAAGCACGCGAATTTGAGTCCGGATCTGTTTGTGCGCATTCTTTACCAGAGCAGAGCCGTTCATCGCTGCCAGAGCCCTTTTTGACTCAAAACGGTAGCAGTTAACCTGCTATCAGGTTGAACATACTATCAGAAATTCAATGAAGTTATTCGCGCAAACTTATTTCTAGTTTACTTGCTCACATTAGAATGGGCGTACACTTATGATTATTTGGGACTGTAGGTGGCTGGAAGAACCCCGCTCCAGAAACAGTTGCTGTCTCAGTCCTTCCCGTGTTTCGCAGCATACATTTCGTTGTGTACTTAATATCGAAATATTTACGCCTGCATTTACAGATCCAGGTGGAAGATATTACGCTGACAACGCGGTTACCATAGCATCTAAAGAACTCTGAATCAGTTGCTCCAGTCAGGTCGGGCTCATTCATTCGATGGCTACTTCTTTCTTCGCCAAGCTATTACCCTGTCACAAATGTTTGTAGCTAGAAGTAACAATTTTCATTGAACAGCGACATGCGTAAACGCTATCAACTTATTTTTCATCTTAGCGGTCAGTTCATTGCACTTAGTCATCCAGTTCCCTTTGGATATACAAATATTTTATTGCAACGTTGCCTTGATCCCCTCGGGTTCAAATTAGGTCGGACAAAAGCTGGACTGGCTCGCATTTCGTCATTAAATTACGAAGCATTTTGCGCCTCTGCATGCTTCCTTAGTAAGTCGCCGGCGTATAACGTCAGCGGCACGCAAGCAGTGTCAGCATGCATGAGACCCAGTTTCACGGGCTAAGCCTATAAGCATAGGCAGATTCAGGGTCTGGCACATTACACCTCCCCTTACGCAGGGAGCTGATTTGAGGTCTGACTAGTTTACTAAAGCCACTAGTGTGCGATCCGACCGAGTTCGCGGTAGACTCGTAAGAGGCGTATCCTCAAATTGTAGCTCGATCAGCGACTAGGTGAAGTTTTCCATTCGAGACGGATAACGAACGGAGGTAGACGGTCTACCGACAAAAACTAGTGTAGAGGTGAATATTTCTCAACGCTCTATTTACGGTCCTGATCTTGCTTACACTCGCCTCTCAAAGACGATGTTTACTCGGCCATACTTTCGACAGGACTGGGGTCTCCAACCTGATCTATGCAACCGCGTTACCCGCCAAAATCCACGCCGCTCTGATGGCACCGGCTGATAACGACACTGTCCGTAATAAACACTTTCGGTAAGCCCGGGTTACCGAAAGAGAACAAAAGGCGTCAAAATCCAATCAAGTTATCGATAAATACATTGGAAACTAAACTATCCATAGTTTCAATCCCTCCGAAAGTTTGACGGTCCTAGAAAGTTCACTGGATGTGTAGCTAGACTTCAAACGTACACCGACCTAATGCTGCCCGCAAGTTTCTCGTAGCCATCAATCACGGGATGGTCCGCACCCCATGGCAACATAAAGAAGACATTACATGTTGGTGTGGATGCATAGTGGAGGCTATTCCGTCACGCGGTCAGTACAACCTTGTCTGCGAGTGGTGCGGACGTCTGCGGAGTCTATTATCATGCCCCTGGGCCTGTGAGATGGAAAAAGCGTTAAGAGAACAGCTTCAGTATTTATTTCACCGGCCAAGCCATTCATCTTTTTTCCTTGGATAGCACTCAGAGGAAGGCAAATACCGCAGATCAAGGGTTGGTGGTTAAAAACAACATGCAGCAGTGGTTCCAGGACATGGGCGGCGAAAAAGAATAACAAGTCAGTAGAAGGCGTACCAGCGACCCACTTTACATTCGCTCAATATTACCGGCCAGGGGAATGAAGGCCGACCGAACGAGAACTATGTTCTTCGAGCGGGCTCTGGCCAGCCAACGCGTATGGCATTTTCGGTGTGTTCATGGTGGTTGAACAGGGTTGAAATCGAAATAAACGCACAAATAGTAAATGCCGTTAAAGCAGGTGATGTGTGATTATAGTGGACGCAGCGTGATGCGGACTGTGATGTTCAGGTAGTGGGCAGGGCCCAGCAGATGGCACTCTTGTCCGCGCTGGTGCTCACAAATGACAGCTGGTCGGGGTGCCATCGAGCCTGGATGACCTTGTCCTGGTGTTGGGCTAGTTGGACACATGCCAGTGGTTGGGAGAGATCACCTAAAAGGACAGAAATCAGAGTCACAAATCTTGCTTGACGCGCTGAACAGTAGTCAACAAGGCCAACGGATCAGCACGAACCATGAAGGTCTGTAAGGATAATACGTTTGTCATAACTGGCGGAAAGAAGATAATAGTCATTGGGAGCAAACCGGACACTTCGAATCTCGCTTGAGTGTGGTCGATAGGCGCTGATGTAGCGAGCGCCGCGGACATCAAACAGGGAGACAGTGGCATCTTCGTGGCTGCCCGCCAGCACGTTGCCACCGGGTTCCATGCTCACTGAAGCGAATGGACTGCCTACATAGAAAAAATATGACATTTGGAATTTAATAGTTACATAAAAACTTAAAAACACGTGCTGGAGAAGTCCACGATTACCAGAAACAGATCGTACCCATGCTGCTGTGAATTATGTTAAGGTTGCAAAACGAGTTCGTTATAGCATTCAGGCATGTTGGTTAGAGATCGTTTTTGGGTAGGGTCATCCGTCATTAAACCATAGCGTTGGACTTCTGATCAACAGGTAGTGGGTTCGATCCTAGGATGGTGGCACCACCTGGGGTTGGGTATGGCTAGCTGACGACGGCTAATAAGCCAGAAATAGCCGTTCCAGTCTCCCTTGTCTTTGTTAGTAGTGTCATTCTGAGTAAATGGAGTTTCGTAAAACTCTCTATCGTATTACCATGCATAGGATGTCTTCTTAAGATTGCTGGTGACCGAGTGTAAGCGCCATTGCAGTCCACAATCAACTGATATAATTTATGCAATACCACAACCAGAGAACAGTAAGACAATTAGCGAAGACTATCTTCTAACGGAAGTCTACGAGCGCTGCGCAACAGCAGCAATAGCAAAATTCGTTCTGCTTGATTCAAGCCTAAATGTCGATGAGAGGACAGTGACGTCAGTGATGTCTGTAGGGTCAACGCACTCTCCCCAAGCTTTGCTAAACTATGCGCCCGCAGACAGCACCGAGGATGCAGTAGGTTGCGATCCTTGTATTACGAGTCCTCACCAGGATGATGACGTTATGGTGTCGGCAGGCCTTTTTGCAAAAAATGATAAAAGACTGCATAGACAGGTGCGAAGACAGTCAAAAGGGTGATAGAAGCCAACAGGCGAGTTCCAGGATAAGACGCGATCGCTGTAACAGCGATGTCTTCTCCCTCTGAACAGTTATTGGTACGAAATTAAAATTCCCCAGGGTCAAGAGCTTCGCCTTGGGTTTTGCGGTCGAAGATATGGGTCCAGAGTTATGGTAGACAGTTACACCCTGTGAGTTGATGAACGCTGCTTGCTCCTTTGTATCCCAATATCTGCCGAACGGGAAAAGTGAGAATTAAATGGGCAGTCAGATTAACTAGGAATGCACGGCCCTTGTCTGTTTTGGTTGAAAACTTGGGAATCAGATAAAGATGAGCCCGGAGACCAAATTACCAGCATACAAGACCTCCATCGGGACAATCCTTACGCATGGATTCGAGGGATGACACGTGTTCATAGAAGATATCGTCTGTTGGATGAGTTTGATGAAAGATTCTTGCTATATATTCTCCGGGTTCATATATTCGATTGCGCTTCGAACGAAAAACTACACAGTCAATCGTGTCCCCTTTTCTCACTGACGCCGATGGATTGCAAATGTGTTACGCCAACCTGAAGACAAAAGCGTTCGAGGTGTCACTTGGCCTGGGTCGACGACAGTGGCGAGATGACCGACTGAAGACTCAAGTGGACGTGCTGAAAGCTTAGCCCAGGCGCATTTCGGATTTTTCAAATGGCTTAACTTCGCTCGCGGGTCAGACGCCAAAGGAGGAAATTATTCCTGATGCAGTAAAATTTCAACATGGATGTGTTTCGGTGAAGGCTGCGGCCATTAAGTATTAAGCAATTCTCATGATTAAGCATCTGAATCAAAAAATGGACACGCAAAGTGTTTCATTGGCCCCTCCAAACCGATGTTTGTAATTACTTGCATGACGGCTGGGTTTTTAGCGTGGGAAACTGTCTAGGCGCCCAATTTAGTGAAGGAATACTCGGCGTAACCATTTACCACGAGCCGAAGAAGTATGAGGTTCAGGCAAAATGTCCAATGAAAGCTGTCACGCTGGTGTTCATGAGTTGTTGGTACCTAGGAATTTAGTCAATTAAGCCGCTCGCGGAAAGATTATTTCTTCCCTAGAAGGCGACAGAAACTTATTTGCAAAAAGGGGTAAACTTAGACCTACCCTGGGCGCCGGAGTAAGAGGGTATAATAAGGACGGGTGCCGGGGCTCGAATGTCCCACAACCGTGCAGTTGCATCGGCGCTGCCAGAGACGAAGAGGGAGCCTGGTGCCCAGACTGTAAGCGCGTAGACAGTGGCAGAATGGCCCGAGAGGACGCGCACTACTGCGGCTGAGGGAGACTTGAGGCGAATGGCATTGGTGCCACCAGTATCGCCGCCACTCGAGGAGAGGGAGCTGCGAGCCAAGAGACTGGCACGTTCCACATCGACTACGTAGATGCGACAGTCGCCGGCGCCAGCCGTGAGGAGGTAGCCCGCGGCGCCACCGCCAGACACGGCTTCACTACCTTTCGCATACGAGTTTAACTAAAACAATTAAGTTGGTGTAATAATACTACTGAATTGATTTAAGTGGGTGTTTTATTTAAACACGGGTATGCGTTATACTGGTCTTGACGTGACAGGAAGAGTGGGAGATGTCAATGATATACCTACCATAAAGGCGACATCTCTAACAGTACCGTCATGATGCGTGAGCTGGATGAAGTTTTCAGTCTTCTTAGAGGTGGCGTCGGAAAGGGATGAAAAACATCCAGTTTCGGGATCAACGCGAAGGAGGTTGACAGCGGTGTCATTACTGCCTGTGGCGATCACACGTCCATCGTTGCTCCATGCAACATAGTAAATGCTTCCACGGTGATACTTGGGCCGATGCATCACCACCACGGGTGCGGTTGCCTCGTGATCCGGCCTAGGTGTCACAAAGGGAAGCAGATCAGGTGTTTGACTACAAATATGACTCGTTTGACGAATCATGAAAGGACGCAGAGACATAATGCGCTTCTTAGCCAACAGCACACAAGTGAAATGTATCAGTGAGGGGGAAGGGAAGGAAAACCCACTCACAGTAGGGTGTTGATGTTAGGAAAGCGGCAGACACGAAGGGTTTTCGAGTTAGAGCCCACAGCATAGAAAGTGCCCTGTGGATGAAAGGCTACTGAACGGATGGCTTGGCTGTCTTCTAACACAGTGACCGGTAAGTAGTGTGGAGGCGGCAGTTCAGACTGGCTCTTTGAACCCGCGAACAGGGTCTCGTCTTGCTGCGATATGAGGGCATTTGAACTACCGGCGGGAACTGCAGGCTCGCGGGAAACTGCCTGGCGCGTTCCATCACAGTGATTATTTCGTTGTTCTTTTTGAACCACCTGAAGGAACAGTAACATTTGAAAGCCATCTGAGGGTTATGTTTAGAAAGCCGAGCACGCCTAAAGGCTTTCGGAGGTGGTTTAACCTCCTATTACATTCTGAGAATATTGTAGATTTTCGGGTGCCACTCTTATAGCACAGTTGCCTGCTACAGACTGCTGTGGCATATAGATGTTGGTCTGCTTTGTTAAAAGTGAAACTCTATAGATAAATGTGGCATACGTGCATGTTGACAATGAGCATATAACAGAGTCGGAAGTGAAAATTCAGTAAAATTCAGCCCTGATATCGGCAGAATACAAATCTTGAAGCCACACCTCGATTCAAATTTGTATGCGCTGTCGCATTGGAAAAATTCGGACTAAACTCTGCGTGGTTTTATATAACTCCGCAGCTTTATTAGCCTGACGTTTCGGATTCTCACTCCAATCCATTATCAGTCAAATAAGGCTACACCATGTGCTATTAGCAGCATTACGGGTAGGCATGATTTTTCCTCACATGCAAAGAGCACAGCAAGGCGGTTTGGAAATTTCACACACAAGTGCTCCGGTAGCTCAAAAATCAAAACACTGCTTTAAAAACGAAAGATATCGACTGATTGAATAAAAAAATAATAAGAAAGCATAATTTCGTGCAAAAAGGGTACAAGAAAGGATATTTCCTGTGTTTTTTACAAGAGACTTTTCAAAGTCATTACGGCAGCCAAGATTGATGAAGAAAATCCGAGGAACTTGTTTATTTAGTGAGGGTGATAGGCAGCGCCTTCGAAAACCCTATTGTTTACTGCCGGTGTGTCATATACATCTGTGTACGTACTCTTAAAAAGGTCCACTATACAAATGGTATTCATAAAGTATAAGTAGCGTCGTTTTTACAAATAACTCATGTATTGATATTTTTTAGTGAGGGTGATTTTTGCAAGCAGGTGGAAAGAGGCTCCTTCAAAATCCGACATCCTGGCATGACTGAAATATTGCGGAATTATGCCGTATGGAATGCAATATTATTTTGGTAAGGATGACTTTATATGACCTCCTAAAAGGGCATTAAAACAGGAACTGTCAGCAGTGCAAATAACTTGGCGCCAAATTCCGGGGGAATTGGGGTTACGGTTTAAGTTTATGTTAGGGATAATGTGAAGGGAATATTTACCCTTGCTGAAATTATTAACAGAGTCAACTTTATTATTTGGGCTGAGGCGTTCCTCTTCTTGCGTTTAGACAAGTAATTCTCAACCAGAATTTAGGTTAATACTTCACGATACATGCCAGCTACCGTAATGGCACATATTTGGGACAATGTGGTCAAAACTAACCGAAACACTCTGCGGCCTGTGAGGCAAGATGATCCTTGTCCGTCTGCCGTTTCTGATATTCGTGGAAGAGACCACAAGCCGCAGAAACATCTTGAAAAAAATAAGAAGGGAACATCAAGTCACGTAAACATGTGGAAACTTATGTGCTCCCCGCTGCATAGCCAGGAAACAGAGGGCGGTGGAGGGCAAATGATAGAATTGCCAAAACGCGGCTGGTCTTAAAAGAGGAAAGCAGGTTAACAGGGAGAATAGAGTATAACGGTCAGAACTTTGGTTAGAGTTTCACGAATTTGCGTCTTGCAACGCATCCGAAGGGGGAAGGCGCATTCAGAGCCCTGTCCTATCCCAATTTTGATTACCATGCGGGCCAGGAGTGCTTATCTGTGCTTTCTTTTCAGTCTAATACCTGGCCAAAATTGAGTATGGAGCGGGAAGAGGAGTCGAATGGCGAACTAGAACTCAGGAGGATCGTCCCTCAAAGACCCGTACAGCAATCAGAACACTGACCAACACTATTCTAGGAAGCCCTGGTGATCTGAGCTGGGATTGGATTACAGTAGTGCGATATGCGGGCTCTCGGCCTTAGATTAACAAGAATACAGCAAGATGATTTGAGTGGATTTAGGAATGATGGCAGTCACCGGCTACAAACTGCACCAGATAGCTGCTTCCTCTCGTTTCACCAAACCAGATTTCGCACACTCATCCGCCAAGGTTGAGAAGACAATCCGGTTAAGTTCACCTGCTGCCTCTCGCCATGGGGGTTTGGCCAAAGAAGTGTGGCGATTTTCTCGTAGCACAGTTATCAGAAGCCGCAGATACAAGCTGTTGGGCGTCCGGAAGGACTATAGAATGGAATAAGCCCTTCCTGCAACCAGGTGTTTGGAGCTACTGACACTTTTTCCAGGTGAATATCCTTCTCTGGTCGTCTCCATAATCATGAATTATTTGGTCGGGATTGCTTACATGCCCTCCACCGACAGAACACGGAAATAGGAGTGTCTCTCCCGCCCACTTAATACACTAAATTGCAGGAAGGGCAGATGGTCCTGCGTCCTAACAATAACCCCAATCCTAGCCCAAGCGTTGTTCGTAACCCCAACAATATCCCTGACCCTGATTTATTTGTGGAATTTAGCGTAAAACCACTTGGATAGTATATTCCATATCCCATGAAATGTCAACTGAAATGCTGAGATGTGTTTTACATTAGAAAAGGTTACTTAAGTACTTAAGTAACAAAATCGGAATGCCTTTATAAATTAAAATATATTTCACAGAAAACGGGCAGAAAAATCTCCTTTTTGTACTCATTTAGTAACAAATTACGTCTCCCTCAAATTCTATAATTCACGGAAGGGTACATTTTGATTTAAAATAAACTTTCTAAATTCCTGAACAATGTTGAACCCAACCTGCTGTTACACACGCATTCAAGATTTTTAAAACTAAAACCTGCATAGTTTCCGTGTAACATTTGTATATGCTATTAAGAATAGATAATATAGAGTTCGTAAAATTTTGCAAACAGCACTCATCAATGCAAAGTTACGGTGCTTTGTGAATTGATACTTTCCGGTCTTAATAATGGGACTTTTTGAATCAGAAGATAACCTTTCTTCAAGTATACAATTTGAACAAGACGTAAACTGTTACCAAATGAGAACAAATAATAATATTTGAAATTAGAATGACACTGAAAACCAAAGGAAAAATGCATTCTTTATAAGTAGTCACTTTTACAGTTGAGTTTGTTACGGCGGACGGAAAGAAGTTAAATCAAAAGCCAGCGTCCCGACATGACTGAAATATTTTTTGACTATGCTATAAGATTATTACTATTACAACTCTAAGTAAGTAATCTTTTCTAATCAAAAACACACCTCAGAATTTCGGTTAACATTTTACGAAAGGACACATCGATTTTATAACGGGCAGTTACAGTTCTAATGTCCTGACGGGGCACCTAAGCAAACCCCACCAATTATTCTCTCTAAATTCATTCACTGCAGGTGGTTTACTGCCTGAGTAAGACAGAAGGAAATGACTTTGCAGACGAATGCATCTGCCCTACCGCAGCCGATTGAATGCCAGCCTATATTGCCAGTTACGGACGAAATGTCAGGTCAGTAGGTCAGTGCAGCAAATTCAACACCGACAATGTTTGAATCCAGAATGATCAAATAAACGGCGGTATCGTTAGTCAGTCAATTACTGTCTTTATTGAAAAGGGCTTGTTTGCGATCGAGGTAATTTCTGGTGGATGGTAACATAAAGAATGCAAAAGAGGAAGTTTTATTGCAGTAAATTGTGGGCACTATGAGATAGGAACATGAACAGAAGTGGATATTCCAGTACCAGGTACTTCTCCGCAAGGAAGAAGGATAACGATCGAGCAAGAGAAACATTTGTTCAGCTTTCTGCCGTCAGGCAGTATGAACACGTCTTTTAGCGTTGTTACGTCGACGACACGTTTTTTTATCATTCGAAAGAGCATGCTGCAGCAGTTCTTTAGGTTGCATAACACAGGCTATCCCTCCTCGATGAGCCCATCAGGCGAGGTCTCGACAGTGACATTGCGAAAACGGCTTAGCGGAGGGCAACGAGCACCAAACAACTGCACCATTTTTCCTGCAACTATCCGGTAGCACATAAAAGAAGCTGTGCGAGAACACTCTTCAAGTGGATTTAGACTCAGTGCAGCAAGCCAAGGCGCGTACGGCCGTTATCTCTGCAATCTATTCACGGTAACTTGAAAATTTTTAAAAGCAGATGCCTACGTGCTTACCCCCAGAGAACCCAAAATCAAACCCTATAGACGATCGAGCGTATTGCCACGAGATTAGGTGTTCGAATTTCATATCGGCTCAGGGTTACCATGCGCAGCCGGGTCATGGAGATCAAGGACAGATTAAACCGTAGTGAGCAATCTGACGTAGTGCGTCTTATCCCGTGTCTAAACTATCCTTAGAAATTGGGCAGACCGAACGTAAACTCGGAGCGTGCGTAAATGAACACAAGCCGACTGTTTGACGGGACGACTGATCACACCTTCGAAGTGGTTCATAACTTCAAGCTCACAGTCATCGAGGCAATTGTTAAAGCAGGCAGTTGATCGAAGCGTGCGTATCTGATTAGAACTCATTCAATCGACATACTGATCTTGCGTCCGCTTACAGCATCCTACGAATTCGTGTCCAGTTCTGCAGCGCTGGTCGTGGATCGAATAAATATTCCAGTAACCTGACAATGGCCTCCTGTACGAGTTCGCAAGTTCACACAATTTAGCGAACGGGTTCGATGTTCGATCAGTTCACCTCTGCCATAGTCCAAAGTGAAGACAGTAACGTATATTCTGTAGGCTTAATTTGCCCATAAATTACGTTATTTATTGGAAAAGTGATCGTTCAACAAAAAAACAGGGGCGATTTGTTCCAAAAGTGGTTAAACACTTGACCGGTTTGATGAGATCGACCGTCAACCACAATTGGCTATGTTCATCTTCACCTGTAAACAGTATTCCGGGGCTCTGTGAATGGCAAAACATGACCAGGAGTCAATGTCGAGCTCTAAATGTACGCTGACCGCAGAGAGGGAGGAAATTAACGCTGGTAGCGTTTTTTTCCGATGTGTCAGTTTTGTGTTCTTGCTGCTTATTTTTTCTTCCTCTATTTCAGTAACTTTGAAGGATGCGATTCCAGTTGCTATGGCAGCTCTTAGTGCCAGGCAATCTTTTGCCAGTGTTATTTCGGAGGTGTTTAAGTCAAGGTTGCTGTTCCGCCAAAAGGTGAAGTGGAATACGTGTGAAGTTAAAATGAAAAAATTCGTTGGTGATTGTCGTAGGTTTTTTTGGTTTTCACGCTGCCAGGGCTGAATGATGGTGGCATCACCTTTTGCCTTGAGACCACATCAACTAAAACCAACGAGTCTGTGCCCGAGGTGTCCGAGATCTTCATTCTTACAAATCTTGGCGGAATCATGTCCGTGTTCGGAGTATTCGCACTCTATAGAAGAGTGCTCAGTCCAGCCGTAAGGCGAACCTGCGGACGTGCATTTGGGGTTATACGATACACTATACGGGTACCATAGATAGCAGCTAAAAGCCCAGACACATTTCGCCGATATTCTGCTGCTGCATGACACAGCCGCGAGGGGTTCAGCTCAAGAGGTGGTCCCCCAAGCATGCCCGGTGGGCTTTCTGGCAGATACTATACTTTTTAAGTAGTTGATTTTTAATTTACTCGGAAATTAATCGCTAGCTTGTAAACTAAGGTCTAAAGGCGCAGACCGAAACATTAAGTGCGTTTATTACTTATATACAGGCTGAAAATATGGAAGTAGTGAGGCTCTGAAAGTGTCCAGCATAGCGCTCTGGAATCTGGGATTTACTCGATTGCTGCGCTGTGCTATTACAGCTCGGAAGGGACGAAGATGCGCTCCGTAGTGAGCCGCAAACGGACACTGGTCATGAGGAAATTCTTCATTTCAAGTAGCAGGGCTTTAGATAACTTCTACTGAAAATCAAAACGAAATGTACTAAATGGCCTTTCTAGTTTGTTTTCTTACTGCCAACACAGAACGGCAAAAACGACGACCACCCTTGCTAATAAGCCTCGATATTCAGGCTGTCTGCTTCCAGATTAATAGCAGACTGACTTGGACTGTGACAGTGAAATATTCGATCATATCATTATATCGTGTTTGGAAAGAAGATAATTATTATCGCTAGATGAGTAAAAAACGGAATACCATTTTTTTAAAAAAACCGGACCTTGTGTCCTCCTGATTGAAATTGACCCACCATAATACTTATGGCCATACTGATGGAACAGTAGTGTTTTGCGAAAGTTGCTGAAGGGATATGCCATCTCTATAAATGGTGTGTTTCACTCCTAAGGAGAATTCAAAGCACTCGCCGTATATCTAATGCCAAATAAGTTGGGAATTGCAATCAGCAACAAAGGAGGGATGGTGCCTGAAAACACTTTGGGATTCTACTCTCAACAAGGCCCTAAGCTTTGTTGTCGTAAAAAAACATCCGTTTAGCAAACCACCGCAGCCAACTTTGCTAACAGGACAAACAGGCAGGACTGTGGGGTTTGAAGCAAATTATGTTACCTCCGTTTTGCTACTTTCGCGTCAGAGGCCAAAAAAAGATCCAAGATGAAGGACTGTTCGTGCGCGTTCGGTTTTACATTAAACACAACGGCCGAAGTTTGCTGACTAACTCCCAGAAGAAAAAAACAGGTGCCAGATAAGTGATGACGGAGAAAAATCGCACGAGAAGGTCACGAAGAATGGCAGCGCTGCATTAACAAGGTTGATAGGCTGTGATTTTAGCCGAAGTCCGAAATTTGCATGGAAGTCCTTCAATAACATGGATATGGACTGTCTCCCTGCTTAGTTCTCCCGCCCTGCGCCGACTTGTGATAGGCTGTTCAGCCACGTACATAACGGCGTTGTTTGTGTTCAACGGCTGGTACGAGTTCACGCCCTAGAATTCTGTGTCCTGAAAATGTTGCAAATTACGGTCCTCAAATGGTCCTAACTAAGTGGCTATTGAGAGGAAGACGAGGCGAGCACTGGAACATGGTGTTTATTTGCCTGGTGTTTCGGATTCTCTGTCTAAACACATCATCAGAGACAGTTGCAGAAAAGGTGGTTTATTTTTAGTGGTCTGCCATACGGCAGGACTAATCTCATGGAGAAGAAAGACACCCGTAATTGCACCGGAAGCAGTAGAGATGAAGACAAAGACGACTGTCATAGTCACCTATGGCTTATTAGGTACCGTCAGGTTTCGAATACGAATTCTTTGGTAAAACGCTCCTATCGTGGAGCCATAGTCACGTTGATCTGTAGTCGGTATTCTGTGGGATCTTGATACGAATGGATGCAAAGGTTCGGGTTGCAGGTATACGTATGAGTAATGAAGAAGGCCGGTCGAGCACCGGAACAAATTGTTTATTGTTCTGGGCTTTCGAACCCGTGCAGGAGTATGGCGTCAGAGATAGCAACAGAAACAGCCAAAGGCTTACATTTACAGGGGTTAAACAGCAATCAATAACGCAAGTCTGGATGTAACTAAGCGGGGCTCTGTGTGCCGGCACCAGATCGATACATTGATTAATTGAATTCCCATCAGAATACAAGGCTTCAATCAATTCTCGGCTCGTATTTGTTTCGGCGTGGACACCGGCCAAAACGATTGGAAAACTTCTTAAGCGGTCTCAAAAGGAATCAAAATATGAAGGTCGGTCCTGGTACAAGTTACCCGACTAAGTGAACTTCCACAAGTATTGTAATCTGTTGTAACTTTTTTATGCTTGCCCGCGCGTGCATAGGGTTTGGTTTTTTTTTACCAAAAATGTGAAATTTGCCGTCTCGGGAAGGAACCTGATCGGGAAAGTTTATGAGTCCTCCTGCAGTCCAGGAACAGGAGCATCCCTCACCCCCCTCCACAAAACAGGTGGTTTTCGACTAACTAACTTTCAGTGTCCTAAGACTAACACTGACCCTTATGTTCCGGGAATTTAGTACAAGACCGCCTGTATTACGGGGTGTTCTTATTCCTCGGTCTTGACGGTGATGAGCACATAAGCGATCCCTGTATAGAGCCTTACGTAGTTGCATAGGATTCTGTTTTTCCGCCATAAATATAAGCTTTACGTCTCAGGACAGAGTCTTACTTTCTTGTCTAGGCTCCGTCCACTGCAATTCAAAGAATACGCCGTTATTTTGGTCGATTGCGCACTTAAGATTGCAAAGTGCTGCTGTTAGGCTCCAAAGCACAATAAATACTTGACTGAAATAACGCTCCCTCCCGTTCCCCCGGGCATGTAATGGAGGAGAAACTGCAGCATGTTTACTTGTTAAAAGTTGGCTCCGACAGCCTTGTTCTACACCCTTCGAAGTACTCGATCAACCCCCATGTAAGACAACTGTCGGCATTTCGTGCACCAGGCAATTGGCGCAAAAAGAATCCCGATTTTCTCTATGCTGATGTGCAGACCAACTGAAGCTGCAACCAATGCTGAACTGCCATCTGCGAAAACATAGGTTGGTTTTCGATTATCTGGAGACGTGGGGGGGGGTTTGTTATGGTTTCTCATTAAGCCTTGATGGTCGCCATCTAACAACTCGATCGAATCCCCAAAGGAGAACTCAACAGCAAGGGCTGAAGAGTATAAGTCTACTGATATCTTATTACAACGTATTTAAAGCAAAAAAAAAGAACGTTAGAGTATATACAAGATTGGGCTGCAATTGAACCAATCCGATAGTGTCCTTGAGGGATTAGCATCTCAATTGGCCTTCCGACTTATCCGAATGATTGAGAATAGCACTAATCCCTATCCGCAGCTTGCGCGATACCACCATGCGCAAGGCCTGTGGGTGGATCAATAGTTCAGCGGGGAAGAGTCGTGAGGGCAGTGTATGAGCGAAGCTGTTAGGACGGCTCCTCTTAACAGGGTTGAGTTTAACTCCCTCAAAGCTAAGAGAACACCTTTATCGCGCGAGAACAGAGAAGCAAACGTCAACACGAAGCAGTATTTACGTAACGAATTCTTGTGTAGCGGAAACAGGAGACAATAAGCCGACGGAAATGCCATAGTTCACTGCTGGTAACAGTGGCGACACCACAGAACAGCAACAACTGTGATGATGCTGCCAAGGCAACAGCGATAAACGCAAGAATCCAACTGGTTTATGTGGTGCAGATAAGCCCCAGAAAAACTGGAACAACCGAGACGACCCTCGCACAGGTTTCAGTCAGCTATATTCAGCAATACTCACTGCATTCCAGTTATTGGACCCTGCAGTCCAGCAGACAGCAATAACTGCGAACATAGAAAGGTGTTTAAGCCCACTGCCTAAAAGTTTTGTCACCCATAGTCCCCCTTTTTCCAGCGATCGTCAGGTCCCTTTGGTGCAAGCTTTATAGGCAGGACGTCGGCTAGTCTCAGTATTCCTTCCAATCAACCCTGGCTATGTTTGACGGATTATCGACGCGCAGTACGTCAAACCAAGAAAGACTTGAACCATTTTCTGGAAAATTAAGCTTTCCAGTGACGTTAGGGAGACCCAATTTTAGCTGCAACTGGATCTAACATAGTTAAAACAGATGAAAAAAGTCCAAGACGGACAGCGTTGACTGCAGAAAAAGACAGAAGACGACTCTTTATAGATAGAAGACGCCTGGTCAGCTTGACGCGAGAGCTATCTGATTCTTACAGTTTGTCGTCATCTGCTACCACTCACTGTAACTGCGATTACGGTCGTGAGGATTGGCTAACAAGTCTGTAGTCTTAACACAAGACTTGTCATTCCTTCTAGGAAATACCTACTTTTTGTCCCCTTTGGTAGTGTTTAATCACCCCACATTCGTTTCGGCTTAGAGTTAGAGGTTAATGTTAGGATTAGGGTTCATGGTTAGGGTTCGGATTACAGGTCAGGGTGCATGCAAGGGTTAGGATTTGGGTATCACGGTTGTCTACTTTGATTATATCTTGTGTCGCGGCCATCACGAGAGTCGAATTTAACGATATTTTCGGCATTTCTACTTAAATATGAGTCATCTCGGGCTGGGATCAGTTCATTTGGAATATCTAGCTAATGATATCGATTTACATTCCTTCCGCCAGCTTACAGTTCTTAATTTCCAGTATTTCAAATTTCGCGCTCATGGTTTACCTATAGAAGCTTATTGCAGAATTGCAGTTTTTTTAAATTTTGCTTTCCGAAGACGGCCATCTGTCAGCTTTGTTTGCCGTATTACATGAACCCTTTACCCCATTTTCGCAGAGCGACGACACACCAGATCGTCACCAAGGTTGATATTCACTAAGCAATCTTTGCTACAGGAAGTTTATGTCTTTTTATCGTGAGGCTCCAACTCGAAGCCCTCACAGGCGGTCACGAAGCAAAGAGTATTCAGTAATCAAGAATCGTTGTCGAAAGGAACGAGCACTAAAAGAATTGACAACGTTATTGCACATTGTGGCTGTTTGCGGAATGCGCAGCGTTCCAATTGTTATTATTACCCTGCAATGGAGGCCATGTGAAGCTTGACCACGGAGGAACGTCGAAATTCCCTGGCTCTCACTGGTGACTCACGGAAGCGCAGCGACCACATTCTCGAAAGCGTTCGGAGTAGCCGAATGCATCTGACCGATCCCTTCTACGTCAGTTAATTTGAATGAAAAGCTTGGCTTGGTTATTTACTATGGATCAGACGAGTTGTGGGCCGTGTAGAAGGCTGCTTTACATCAGAGAATCTACAGTTTCTAAGCTCATAACAAGTCGCCTAGACAAATTCTTGTCACCAAAGCGCGATGAGTTGGGGATACTTCAAATGTCTTCCAGCCACAAATACCTATCACTGTGGTAATGTCAATGGTGACCATCGTCGGTGCGACAAGCAACGCATCTGAAAATGGAAAGTACGAAAGAGTGGAGGACACACTTGTGAGTCCAGTGGCTGCGCCTGGAGTGTCACCCTCAGTAAGGACCGAAGTGTTCATGCTGTTAGTGCCACGGGCGCTCTCTTTGCTGTCCGGGACGGACTGGAGCATCACGTCGACCGCTGGCGGGTTCTGGAGGCCGGCACTGCCATTGTCACAGCGCAGAGCAGGTGCGTCAAGGGAAGTGGTGGTGGGGGCCACGGTGGTGGCCCGGGTTGCGAACAGGCGGTCAATAGACTGCTGCATCATTGCAATGGTGGAGGAGGCCACGGCGGGGCATTTGGTTTGACTACTGGTCACGCTTTCGGATGTCCGTGGGCGGGGACCCGGGCCGACCCTACGATTATGGTCTGCGACGGGTAGACGGTAGCTTCCGATGGATTGTGACATCAGTTGTTGCTCCTAGGATTTTCCGTGGAGATAAAATAAAGGTTAATGCAGAATGTCAGCGAAAGGACTCATTCTCGGGGAAATCGGTGTAGGTAACAGGTAGGACGAAAAATAGGTGGCTGATTAAATACCTAGACCCAATTCGAATCTGTGCAGACAAGAACATAAAAAGTTACACAGGCCAACAAATGACCTGTTGCGTATTTTTTATTTTCCAGGAAAACATATATGACTGGACGGGGTGTCATGCCTCACAAATCTGCGAAAATCGCTGCCACTGGAATCGCTCAGTTCGTTGGTTCATCCTGACTGCAGAACGGAATACAAGTCAATTTGTTCCGTTTTGGATTTCCAGTTCGGGGTCGTGTCAGACGGTTACGCAACAGCGAGCAAGCAATTATCGATAAATTTGACTGTATTAAACGGATAAGGCTCGAATGACCATTTCTTGCTCAATTCCTTGTCAGTAGCCACCCTTAGCCCAAACCTTTGGGGTCTGAAATTTGAACTCGGGTTAGTTTGATCATCTAAGTTGTGGTATACTGTTTTTTTAGACACGGATCGCGATCTCGTCTGCTAACATCTGAAATACGGTCATATGGGACTGGAGTTAATAGACATGTCATGATTACAGGGCGGAATACGGCGAGGATGATGATGATGATAAAGGCGGGGGCGGCGGCTTAGCCGTGCACACCGCGCGCCGTGTTATTCAGTCACTGACTTCGGGGGCCCTGGTCCCTCTTCAGGATGGTCACCTCGATCTTAGAGCCACATTTCGAACACTTATCCGTCCTAAGCATGCTGATCTGAGCCGGCTGGTTAGATGGGGTATGGTCAATTATATGAGAGTCATCTCTGTACAATTTTTCCGTAGATCACATCGATACGGCACCCCCCCCCCCAACTTATTAGCGATGTTACCCCAGATGTCACAATCCACTTGCAAGATCAATCAATATTTCTTCCGCCATTTCCGATCATGATAATCTTCAGAATGTGGATAGTGTGCGGCTAATCAATAATGACAATTTAGTTAACGCCTGAATGAAGAGGATAAAAAGATCATGTAAACGCATTCGATTGCACAGGATAGTTGAAGGGTTGCGACGCGTTCTGCAATTCAATGCTCAGACAAGGTTAAAAGGGCTAGAGAGGGATTGCTGGAGATAAATTTCGTCTAAGTGTGATACGGGACATCTGGTTTCTGCCTAACCATGGAACAAGACCACACATGATCTCATCCGATGGTAAAACAGCCTAGCAAACTTGTATCTGCTATCTCCTGCCATTCGAAGTGGCTACCAGAGTTACGCAGCTGGCTCTTAGCCCAACTTCGTGGGGGCCAGGGCTCAGAGGTGAGATAAAGTATCAGCTTGTGTAAATTGGTATTTGGTACAGATGCAAGTATTTGAATTTTAAAAATCTAGCTGAAAGCATGAAGCCGAGTATGATCAGCTAAATACCGGAGAGACTTCCTTGTGAACAGAAACTGTTAAGTATTTCGGTCGAACCCCATGTCTTTCTGCCAGATAAGCATGACAAAAAGTTCATTAGTATACGCAGTCAGTATGGGGAAATTGATCAGTGGGTCCATCTACGAGCCATAACAGGCCACCAGTATTACCTATCATTCGGTTCTTCGGGCGTCCTCCCAGCCTTAACTCTTCTCTGAGCCCAAAAACAATCCAGCTGAAGGAATACGTGTAGGGCTGTGCAAAAGCAGTCAGATCCGGCCAGTCGCCCGCCCCGCTTGAAGGGGCAAACATGGTAATGATGCAGACGCCAACATACCGGAACAGATTGGAATCGCCGACGTATGTGATACGAGGCAGGAGAAAATGGCAGACAATCTCCAACATTTCCCAGTTTTCACCTTTGATATTGCATAATTTGACTTCAGCAGCGGCGTCATCTGCTACAGATGCGTCCGGACATCCGCCAGTGATCTGGAAAGTCGTAGGTCCGTAGACCGGACACTCCAGAAGGGAAAAACACCTCCACACCGCATGCTGTCACGTGAGAACTCCTATTCATCACCAGAACGGAGCCTCATTGTGCGAGGCCTTGCTAAATGCAACGAAGTGGGCGTAGTCTGCTTCTCCAAAATGCGCTTGCCCGACCGCCATCATTAAGGTGTTCGGTGCCGAGAAATGCTTCCGCAACTGTTAAAGTGGACGAGTCTACCGCTGGAAACAGTACTTCGTTCAATTGAGCCTTCAGACAAGTTCTGGCGATCATCTTTAGAGAAATAATCCATAAAACAAACAGTCGATTAGCTTGCTCTTTTGTTATTGTGGGTGACGTTGCCAAATCTTTTGGTGGCAATTAACGGCACCCCTTTATCCAGGATGGTAGCCATCCTTTGCGCTAATTGCTGAATGGTCGGCATGCCAGCCGTTACTTGTTGAAATTTCGTTTGGAGGTTGGCCCGATGATCGCGCGGCCACCTGGATCACCGACATTGCCGTTGAAAAAGGTGTTCGCCTGTGCGCTCCCCGAGTGGCTAATTACTTTGGTCAAGCTGAGTCTCAGCACCAAATATGGGTTGAGTAAGTCATTACACTTGTTAATAGACTGGGGGCGCGTGAACCATGACTCAAGCAACTCGCGGCTTACACGATTGTCAGCTGTCGCAGAATTTCAGCCTCGTCGAATGTGTGGCCAGGTCTCGTTAAACGAGTCGTGACTTGAGAACTGGCATCGTTTCTCCGCACTGCTGCGTATTCGACCCATCTCAACCCCCCTCGCTCAGGAACCTACCGTGACTTTGTGTCTACCCCTCTCACACACAGCAATGGTCTGTCTGTCCTGTTGCGCTAACCGACCTCCCTTATTTGTGTTACGGTTGACGAAGGGTTGTTGTCACCAGCTCGAAAATTCAGGAGTTAAACTGGATTTTTTTTCAAAAAACTCTTCTTTTTTATAAAACATTATTTTTAACGCTCAATTCCTCCGATGAAATTCTTGGAATGCGTCGCATGCCCGTAAACAATACCTCTCAAGTAAGTGAGAAGTGTGTACCTCGGCTCCCTCTCCATGTGGTTCCTCTGCTGCATGTGTGATCTGAGCCTGATAATATCATGGTGCGCTAAGCGCCGTGGCTTGGAAGTTTGCCAAATGACACTCAGACCTCGCAGTCAGCTCAATTTGTTTGTGCGGAGTGGCCGACCGGTGATCTGAGATTCAGGCTACAATGACTCCTTAACGTGGCCCCTGGCACGCTTACACGTGTGAGGTCCATACCACTCACGTCCCCTTGTGTGCAATCCTGGTGCTTCTGATTGGGGGCCAAAGCGTGCACGTGGCATGTGTAAACGAGATGATCACGTATGTCAGCCACTGCACCCAATTCCGCCTAGCAGTCAACTGACCGGTTCAGACAGTGATGTACGTGTGAATGGCGTCCCGCTGGCATAGGTCAGTCAGCGCACACAAACCCACTCTTCGCGATCAGCTTGCAATTTCTACCCTTAGGAAATGCTGAAAGTGAGGGAATGGAGGAGCAGAGGCTGTGCAAGTTACCACAACCACAAAGTGCCCCGCATGTGGGTCACAGCTGCCTCCTCAGACAGCGGGTGGTCCTCAACGAGTGCGAAAAAGACACTGTCAGTGGGCGATCACGCGGAACTCACTCCCAAACGAGGAACGCCGCGTGTCACTGAATTCGCCATCAACTGCCGACGCTTGTCCTCCACTGCCGACGTTGGGAGGAGGCTCTGGGCCAGTCGACTGCTCCGGCCACCGACCAAGGAGGAACGAGTGAGATGCTGACCGCCGGTCACGGCGCCGCTTGCTGCCCCAGCGGAGGCGGCGCCCTGATGGCTGGGCACGTGGGTATAGGGGAAGATGAGGGGCTTGACGCTGGGCTCCCGCAGAATCTGGTCCACCCAGAGGTCCGATTCCAGTGACGGCCGGCAAAGACGCTGCACGCTGAGGCACAGTTGGCGTGATTCGAAGGGCTGCGTAAAACAGCCCTCGGGCAGCGACTGTAGCCAGGAATTGAGAGAGAGATCGGGTGCGGGAATTGTGTAGACGGAGGAGGATAATGCAGAGCGACCCCCGTCAGGCTTCTGACTGACAGTATCCAGCTCCTCAGCGTCGTCCTCATCTGCAGGTAAAAAAATGTCTCGTGTACGTAGGGGTACAAAAACGCCCCACCTAACAGGCAAGAGCACAAGCCGTTGACGTGCCATTGTCATCCAGAGGACAATTAAGATTGATAGGAATAAACCACCTTACTAAAATAATCATTTTGGGCATAACAGTTTCTCAAATCTGGTGCCGTCAGTTTTGCCTAGCTAGTCCGTGTTGTTTGATCGATAAGAAATGAGCTGAAACCAGTTCTTCGCACGCTTAAGTTGCTGATTTGTGCTCAAGACTGCAGCCCCCAAACTCTCTGTATGTGACTGACGGGTGTAAGCGAATGCTTTAAAATGCTCGATTCCCTTTGAGGGCTTTGTCGGTGATCTTTTAAAGCGGTGTGGCCAAATGCAATCGAGCGTTCGGCCGCGTTAGCAAGTACCCTGATCGTTTCTTTATTAAGCTTGACGTTGACCTTCCCCCCCCCCTCACCGCGAGAGCAGTAGTAATCTGTGTATGAATTTGGCTATAATGAGGACTTGTGCAGCGGCTGGTTGAAAAAGACCATCTTAGGATACAGGAACTATGATGGAGCATCTCGAAACTAAGCTGCCATACGCAAACGATGCTCGACAAGTCAATAATCGAATAAGATTTTCGTTGATGGTGGGTGGGTCAGGAGTAATATTTATTGAAAACCAACTCAATAGGGGAACCGAATAGAGAATAAACAAAGGCCTATGTGAACGGCGACATAGCCAGACATACAGTAGCCGTGCCACCTCATGAAATGTTAACCGAAATGCCGAAATGTGTTTCCGATTAGAAACGATGGTTAACGTAAGGTTGTAAAATTAATTGCTGTGCAGTAGAATCGACAGATTTTTTTGGTTCTTCCGGATGCCGGCTTTTGAAAGAGTTTCTTGCCGGCTGCCTGAAAAAATGATAGCCTGTAGAAAATGGCTACTTATGTACATGGTGTCGATTTTTACAATTTAATATCGATAACCCCACAGATTTACAGAAAACATGCACAAAAATATCTTTTCTTATACTGAGTTGGTAGCAAATTGTATGCCTAAGGAAAAGGTATCTATTGCTTTAAAAACAGAACTTTTCCATTGCCGAACAATTTTCGGACTCGACCGGCAGTTACATTTTTAGGGTTCCAAAACCACATTTCACACATATTCTTCTAAGGAAAATTGCAAATTTCCCGACGCTCATTAAATTTTGCAACGAATGTGAACCATACGGTACACTTGATAAGCAACACTAATAAGGCCACTAATACGATGCTTTCTGCATGGATATTTTACGGTCTTAGAAAAACCTCATAATTAGAAACTATTTGAAAACCAAAAATATTGTTTTTTTTAAAGTACGAATGTTACGGAAGATATAACTTGCTACTAAATAAGTTCAAGGGATAAAATTTCGGGAACGTTTGCTATTAAATATATTTGAAGATATAAGGGCATCAATGATAAAGGAGAAAAATATATACTACTTAAATAGACACTTATGATTGCAGTTTTTGCACGCGGCCGTTAAGAGGCTCGTTCGAAATCGGGCATCCTGCCGTGACTGAAATATATGAAGTTATTGCCACATGATAGTTAATATTAAAACAAATCGAAAACAAAGTACAGTATTTTGGCTATCAGTTAGTGAGATGGCACACCTACTGCACGGCCGACTGGAAAGCTATAGCATGAGCGCTTCGAATGGTCTTTATGAAATCCGACGATGTCGACAGAAACCCTGTTTCATATTGACATTTCCGCGACGGGAGGCAAAACAAAGGGCTGACATGCCAGAGATGACGATAAATTCCTGCTGGTGTAGGTACCCCCTTCAGAGACGTCGCAAGGACTACGTCGAAAGAACTCCTGCTTCTGTTAAAACTATACGCTAGCGTCGGAAAAGTGGGACTGTCATCAGCACCCGTATGTTACAAACCAAAAACGGCGAATCCACGTCACTTCAGTCATCACCCAAACGTATTCGCGGTCGGCTTGACTCAGACAAGCAGCTGGTAAGGGAGATAGGGAAAAATCCATTCTCGTAGAAAATTAAGGAATTTTCTACTTTAATAAATCTGACACGCTTGAACCAATCCCGACGCGACGAAAGTCGTGACTTGGAAGGCTGTCAAAAAATGGGATATCCAGCTTGCTGACGTGGAGTCTGAGTGCACACCGATTAGGCTGGGTGAAGTTAGGGATTAGATTGTGTTTGGCATGCATAGGCGGGCTGTTAAGTCCTGGCAGTCACCGTGCCAACTCCCCGCTCCGGTAGTTCGAGCTTTGCATATCACCAGAGTGCGGTATGAGTAGAGAGACGGAGCGAAATAGATGCAGCCAAATTCTGCTCACCAAAAACATATTTTTGTGTAAATCATGACTGCGATCATGCATTTGGAATTTGTGGGACCTCATCGTTCGTAAAAGTTGTTCCATTGCGGCCCTTTATCGAAGAAATTTGTCAACACCAGGCATTACAATGCACTGACGGCCTTCTAGTAATCACCCTGAGAGCCCAGAGGAAATTCGTGGGCTCAAAGAAATTAAACTAAGTTCACGACTGTCACAGACCAACTGGGCTTTGGACAGTGGTAGTAGTAGTAGTAGTAGTAGTAGTAGTAGTAGTAGTAGTAGTAGTAGTAGTAGTAGTAGTAGTAGTAGTAGTAGCAGTAGTAGTAGTAGTAGTAGTAGTAGTAGTAGTAACCAGGACGAACGCAGGAATGATGTATGGGCACACATTTTGATAAAAATTTAAATCAACATGGAATTCCTAGTTATGCCAGGTGGCCATTCCAGTCCAACCTCATCTAGGGGCCATCTCTCAGCTGTAACTCCAGGGAACTGTTCAGCGCAGTGGCACGCTCCAGTAATCATTTTTACTGGCTGGTAATCAACGTTGCTCTAACTCTGGTTAATTTTGTACAAACTTGTTTCGGTTATGGAGAAAATCACGCCCCTTTTTCTTGCTGGAATTCGAACATTCGCCCCCATTAGAACAAATGACCGGTCCTACCGTAACAACCATGGACAGGAGTTTGATTTCAGGCTAGTCACTGCGGCATCTGAGGCTCCCAACTAGACTGTTGTGTATGATGCAGTTGATGTAGTGGTCGTAAAACCTGGGTGCACGCACGCATCCAGCTTCCAACTACAAGTTCTATTGCTTCGTCGTCTACTACTGCTTTTCTCTGGGATCTTTCCAACCCGCCTGACTCTAAGAGTCCACTTTAATGATATTCAACCGAACAACAGCCACAATACCAGCCTAGACTGGCCGCAGTTTCAAAATCTACTAACAATCAGAAGTAGAAACATCGAAGAACATTGGGTACGATGCAGTATCAACTAGCATAGCATCCCACACGTCACCCACGTCCCAAACACAAGCAAACTAGCCTACTAACCCTACCACCACTACCCACAAGCCGGTCACAACATTAAAGGATAAGTTAAACCTAGATAAACGTGAAGTGGGGTGAGGGAAAACCAAATGAGAATACGAGTGGCACTACTTTTAAAGCGCAAACACAGAAAAAAAGTACGAAGAAATATACTTGACAGCATCGGAGGAAACCGCATTTTTGCATTGTTCTCTGTCGCCATGGTAGCACAGAAATCTTCACACGCCTCGTACAACATGCCCTTGACGAGAAGGCGGAGGAGACGATCACCATGAGACACTGGCTGACTGTCCTCATCATAGGGACTCAATTGTTGTATCAGTGGCGATAGAATAGGACAGAGCTAAGGGGCATTGAAGAATGAGAGGGGGAAGAACTACCGTTAGGCAAAGTACCTAAGCATAGAGAGCTATGTGAAGGAAGACTAAAAGTTGGTGGTTAGGCAACCCGTTTCAGGGCCTGAACAGCGGTCAGTAGTCCATGAGCTGAATGAGTGCAACTACCACCTGGAGAGGCAGTAGTGACCTTTGGATTATATATTTATAATGAGGAAAGCATTTAAAGCACCGTACTCACTTCCTTCCCATTTTACTGTGACCCAGTGATAAAATCCCTACCAAACAGATTGCCGACGAGACTGAATAGAGTGGTTGACGTGGAACGAACCTTGGCTAATCGTGACACACGGCTGGTCCCTTCCAAATGGTCGAACAGAGCTACAGGCATCGCTTCATCGGGTAGGGACAAATACATCGGCCACTTTCATCGCGTTTGGCCAACTAGGCAGAGCGGTTACTGACGTGTAGCCACTGAAGTAAGCACCGCTTGGAACATTTAAAAGCTAGATAATACGAGAGGCAATGCGGAATGGCTACTTCATGCAACGGGCCAAGCATGATTTGAAAATCGAACAAAGCAAAATATTATAAGGGAGCACCTGTACCTCCCTACCCCTAAAACGCCCATTTTCGAGAAAATTAGATGGTTTTCATTGCAAGCACCACTGTCACAATAGGTGGACTCAGCCGTCATCCGAGCATGGACTTAAGGTACATCCACCTATTCCCTCTCCCGAAACATACCACGTTCCCGAGGCAAGCTTACATCCAGACGATTGGGGGGGGGATGGTAGGCACGATGACAGACAAGGCTAAAAACACCATCTACGCGTGCCCCGCACAACTCGGTCCCCAACCCCGCGCTAATCAAGCCTCGCTGACGGGGTTTCGGATCTCACACTCGCGAGTAGTGCTATGACGGCAACAAAATGAAGGGATAATTGTCACCTGTGTGAGATAGTCCATCAACTGACGGCCTTCCAACCCACGACTTTTGGCTCTTCCTGATAAGTCCAAGCGCGCCAAATATATTAAAAGCGGAGAATGCAGTTATTTGCCCCGTGAATGGATTTCTCATTATCGGCCTGACTTTCCCTGCCCTCCCGCATATTGTGATGGTTGTGGCGTGATAGATGTCCATGCAGTAGGTATAGGCTGTCAGGGAGGTAGGTCACTTCAAGAGTTTTTGTGCACGTGGCGGCTGTACCGTTCGATCCTCAACTATTACCCAGCTCCCATCCTTGGGTACATGAAGCTGTGTTCTGCGCAGCCGTCCTGACTCTGTCTTGACACCGGGGCCCAGGTGGGTAAGGGAGGACAGAGTGTGGCAGATGCCGCACAAGTTTTCTATCCCTATAAACTAACTCAGGTGCCAGCCACCGTCCTGCAACCACCACGCTGTACGGCACGTGGTGGACATCATCGTTCGCGATGGTCGAATTGTCCTCCTACGCAGCGACAACAGTCCGGTAACCATTTTGACCAGCCAAATAAACCAGATGAAGTTAGTTAGCAAAGTTTCTCCTAGACGCGCTGTGACATGCGTAAACAGAGGTTGTATGCTGAATCAGCCACTGCCTCCGGTGTCTTATTCTAACCCTCCAAATAAAACGTTCTGCGGGAAGGGAAACGCATAATATCATTGGCAGTCGAGTTCATTCGAGGCGTGTTCCCACTAAGCCAAAGTCTTAACCCATAGTGGAACTCAGGAGTCCCCTGTGACGTCAGACGTAGTTATGGAACGACCGGTTAACGCGCTAAGGGAAAACGACTGAGAGATGCAACCTTAAAGTCTGGTAATCATGTGGTTTACAAACTGGCCGTAGCTTTTGAACGAAACATTACATAAAACAAAAACCCCTCTGGACAGAGTGCTCTAGCCCATTCCAGCAAATTGAAATGCCAGATCTCTCTCTTTGCTGCAAACGCCAAACAGCCAGAGAGGACAGCTCTAGGCACCTGAAACTGGCTCGTCACAACACGGGAACCCACTTCACGGAACAAAGATAGAGTGAATGTTGGTGCAGACCCCACCATCTTTTGGAGGCATCGTCACAACTATGAGCGCTGCGAGGCTATAATCGTCCTCCCCTTCTGGAAATGACTTCCTTAGAAAGTTGCCTTTTCTCCTGAAGGAATTCAAAGGCCGCCTAATTGCTTAATACACCAAACCCGCGGTAAGCGCTAACGTTCGTCGTCTCGCAGATGGGTCGAACTACCTGAAAAACCACCAAAACTGACGATATTGCGGCCCGGACCTGCACAGGCTACAACACTTGGTCTGGCATCGCTGTAGCATGTATTTCAACGTGAAACGCGAGATGCACATGGTTGTCATGCTGAAAAGGCTATTTCGTGGTGCAGTGACCAAAAAATTACCAAAGCCAAACGAGAAGGTCAAAAAACTTAAACTTAAGTTAGTTTCGAAGGATATTCAAATTCAAATCCAGCGCTCAATCTTTGTTAAAATGTAACTGACTGTTAACGTGCATTGGGGCCTGGATTGGCCTTCTTGGACACCTTCGAACTCACTACAATGTCAAA
Source organism: Schistocephalus solidus (assembly GCA_017591395.1). Classification (NCBI taxonomy): domain Eukaryota; kingdom Metazoa; phylum Platyhelminthes; class Cestoda; order Diphyllobothriidea; family Diphyllobothriidae; genus Schistocephalus; species Schistocephalus solidus. Next base: position 13,405 of record WEDG01000055.1, on the reverse strand, counting down.
AATTACTAACCCACTCTAGCACAACGAAACACCACCATCGCTGAAAAAGCCCACTCGCTTTTCCTCGATAAAACACTGTATCCTCGTCTCCATTCGCTTTCATCGGACAACTTCGTCACCATAGAAGAAGAGATACCGCGAGAGCACAGAGGGCAGACGCTAGCAGTGCAGACCCAGTCAACTTGCTGCCATCGCGACTGCACATTCTAGTCAAGCAACGGGCTGGTCGGACATATGTGAATCCACCGCCACGGAGTTAGAGGGCCAGTACACGGGGTCCCAGTCACCGCATGGGCTTTTTTTACGTTCATGTGCGCAAATACTATGGCCACATAGTACTTATGCACTCATCGTGCTGGAAAGTTTTCCAACGTCAATAACGATGGGCGCTGTATCAGATGCGATAGGTCGGGGCTTTACGCCACGTCAAACCCTATTCGCAATCTAATCACCATTCGGCTGGAGGCGGGTAGGCCGACACCGAGACACTCCTCCCCATGGCAATTCAGTACACTTTTCGGGGTAATACAACTGGCACTATCGCGATTCGATAAGAATCTTGACGAGGGAAGCTTTCCACCGACGGAATAACTCGGCCTTCCTCTGGAAGCACGGTCAAATGCAATGGTTCCTTCTCATTTTGGCCTCTATGGCACCCCAACTCAGGTGAGATCCGTAACTTCATCAATATGAATTGAGGTACCAGTTCGTGTGCGGAATGCGTGAAAACTGGTTAGCTTAGTTAGACATTGCGCCCATACCCACCTCCGATCGTCCCCGCTTTGCCCTTTCATTAGCATATAGTGAGTGTGGGAACAGAGTGTGAGAGGTAAGGGGTCTTCGTCGCTTCTAATGGATGAAACACTGTTGGTAGTGGTGGTGTTCGAGGAGGCGATAGCGGCAGTAGTAGTAGTATTAGTAGTAGAAGTAATAGTAGTAATAGTAGTAGTAGTAGTAGTAGTAGTAGTAGTAGTAGTAGTATAAATAGAAGTAGTAGCATAAGAAGTAGTAGTAGTAGTAGTAGTAGTAGTAGTAGTAGTAGTAGTAGTAGAAGCAGTGGTACGAAACACTGTTGGTAGTGGTGGTGTTCGATAAGGCTAAAGCGGCAGTAGTAGTAGTAATAGTAGTAGTAGTGGTAGTAGTAGTAGTAGTATTAGTAGTAGGTAGTAGTAGTAGAAGTAGTAGTTGTGTAGTGGTTGTACTAGTCAGTAGTAGTATTAGTAGTGAGTAGTAGTGGTAGTAGATAGTGTAGTAGTAGTAGTAGTGAGTAGAAGTAGTAGTAGTAGTAGTGGGAGTAGTATTAGAGAAGTAGTGAAAGAAGTAGTGGTATTTGTTGTTGTTGTAGTAGTTGTAGTAGTCATAGTAGTAGTGAGTGGTAGTAGTAGTAGTGGTATGAAGTGGTGGTGAGTAGTGAGTAGGTAGTGGTATTGAAGAGTAGTAGTGAGTAGTGAGACGCAGTGGTACGAAACACTGTTGGTAGTGGTGTGGTGTTCGGGGATGTGACGATGAGCAGTAGTAGTAGTAGTAGTAGTAGTAGTGAGTAGTGAGTAGTAGTGGAAGTGAGTAGTAGTAGTAGTAGTAGTAGTGGTAGTAGTAGTAGTAGGTAGTAGAAGTAGTGAGTAGTGGTTGTTGTGCGTAGTCATAGTAGTGGTAGTTGTAGTAGTAGTATTGGTAGTAGTAGTAGTAATTATAAAGTAGTAAGTAGTAGTAGTAATTGGTAGTAGTAGTAGTACACCCAGTGGTGCAGAAACACTGTTGGTGAGTGGTGGTGTTCGAGAGGCGATAGCGACAGTAGTAGTAGTAGTATTAGTAGTAGTAGTGGTAGGAGTAGTAGATAGTGAGTATGCTCATCCTCCTCCTCCATTCCTCGCTCGCTCGCTCGCGCTCATCGCGCTCCTCCTCCATCCACTCATCTATATCTCCATCCTCCATCTCCTCATCCTCCTCCTCCTCCTGTCCTCTCTCCTCCTCCTCTCCTCTCCTCCATCCTCCATCCTTCCTTCCTCTCCTCCTCCTCCTCTTCCTCCTCCATCCTCTCCTCCTCCTCTCTCCTCCTCCATCCTCCTCTCATTCTCTCTCCTCGTCCTCCATCTATATGTCCATCCATCATCATCCTCCTCTGTCATCTCCTACGTCTGTCTGCATGTCATCTCTATCTCCTCATCATCATCTTCATCTCCTCCTCCATCCTCCTCCTCCTCTCCATATCTCTCATGTCTGTCATCTCATGTCCTCCTCCATCATCTCATCCTCCTCATCCTCTCCTCATCATCATGTCATGTCCATCATCATGTCATCTCTCTGTCATCATCATGTCACATCATGTCCTCTCATCTCATGTCATCCTCATCATCTGTCTGTCCTCATCATGTCATCATCCTATGTCATCTGCTCGTCCTCTGTCCATCATCTGTCATGTCTGTCTCATCTGTCATCCATGTCCTTCCTCGCTCTATCATCCATCACTCATCATGTCATCTCCTCATGTCATGCTCATGTCCTCATGTCTATGTCATCAGCATCTGTCTGTCTGTCATGTCCATGTCCTCATGTCTGTCTCTGCATCTGTCCTCTGTCTGTCCTCTCCTACTCTCATCTGTCTCCTGTCATCTGTCTCTCATCTCTCATCATCCTCACGTCCTCATGTCTCCGTCCTCGTCTCTCTCTCATCTCCTCCTCCTCATGCTCCTCCTGTCCTCGTCTGTCTGTCATGTCGTCCTCTGTCCATGTCATCCTCTGTCTCCATCCTCCTCCTGCTCATGTCTCTCATCCGTCCATGCCTGTCCTCTCCTCTCTGTCCTCTCCTATGTCTATCTGTCCATGTCTGTCTGTCAGTATGTCATGTCATATGTCATGTCTGTAGTCCATCCTCTGTCACTCGTCTGTCATCGTCTCATCGTCCATGTATCTGCGTCCTCCATCGTGTCTGTCGTCATGTCTGTGTGTCATGTCATGTCTCAGTATGTCGTCTGTCGTGTCATGTGTGTCATGTCATGTGATGTGTCAAAGTCATGTAGTAAATGTCAGTGTAAGTAGTAAGTAGTCAAAGTATGTAAGTAGATGATGTCAGTAAGTAGTAAGTAGTAAGTGGTAAGTAGTAGTAGTAGTAGTAGTAGTAGTAAAATAGTAAAGTAGTAAGTAGTAGTAGTAGTAGTAGTAGTAGTAGTAGTAGTAGTAGTAGTAGTAGTAGTAGTAGTAAACTTCTTACCTGTTTGAAGCACTGAAGGCGACCGAGACTGGGGTTCCATTCGCGGTAGTCCGGATGGCGGTCGAGGCGCGGCAGGGTGAGCAGAAGAGCGAGTGAGTTATACTCGGCCTGACTGGGGCACTCGGGCTCCAACAAGCTAAGGCAGTTGAGAACCTAAACAAGAGGGGTGTAGAATGCAGAAAACAGCGACTTCTATTGGCTATGCAAGGTAGGCACAAAATAATTTGGGGAGAAAACGGATGTGGAGCCGAAAGAGAAACAACATAAAAACACGCGGTATATAATGTCCAAACAGAGGTCGGTCATCAGGCATCAAAAGAAGTGGTGTACAGGCACAAAAACGGTACGAATGGGTTGCTTTGGGGGCAGTTTTGATCGCACTAAGCGGTTTCCGGGGTGTGGTTGTTGTCCCAACTCTTTGAAAGTAGTTCAGTAGCTTCCGATTGAAGGCTTAAAAACTGGACTTCGTTTTCGGGTAGTCTGATGCTCTGCCTAAAGGGGCCTGAATAGCATTAACCTCAATGCCCCAAAGTTAATCCAAGTTGTTCCTTTAAAATTATTCATTGTCTAATTCCACTACTGAACGCCAATTTTAACCGATAAATGCGCTCGGGTAGGCTACAGATGAGCGGAAAGAAAGGAGTCACAGAAAATGGCTCATAAAAAGACGGAAATGCAAGCATAAAATTAAAAGCAAAAGCTTTCGTTGCAGGGGATGGAAGGAGTTCAAGTTTCTTGTTGTAAAATAATAAACTAACTGACCAGTCCTTACAGTCAAAGGGGTTGAGTTACGCATTTTTGAGTAACGGAGGTAGGAACGACGTGCGTGGGCAGAATTCCTAAGTCGGCGGCGATGCTGTGACGCGCCCAGAAGAATGAATAGTTAATGAATGGTTGATTATTTGGATGTTGGTGAGGGGATAGTCGTAGGGGAGAGAGGGTAAAGGGGTGTGGCAAGGGGTGAAAAGCGCTGACACGACGCGTTTAAGTAACGCAACCCTGGACCAAACGGCAAGGTGAAGAGGGCCTGGACATGTGACTAAAAAGTAACGAAATTGACGAATGCATTCAACGTTGATCGGTTCTGAAAGCTCATCGCGATCAGATGGCGGCCCTTGGACAGGCCCAGCTGCTTTTATTTAACCTCGGTAATGCTACTTTCAGTCCAGTTAAGAGCGCTTGAGCATTAACGAAAATCCCGCCACAGCAGAGATCATAATCTTCAGGTTGCCTGTCTCTCCTTTCCTTAAAGCGTCAAAAGGCCTTAAGAAAACGATGTCCCAGGTTGACGGAACAGTTAACAGTTAACGGAACATTTAACGGAACGATTTCCCAGGTTGACGGAACAGTTAACGAAACAGTTAACGGAACAGTTAACAGTTAACACTAGTGGCGAGACGCACCTATGACCATATTCGGTAAAATATAATCGTTAGTACGGTATGTGCATCATGGAAAATTTCACGATCTATTGAGGGACTTCATCAGACAATACGGCGGAGAACGTAAACGAATAAAAATAAATGCCCCTTGCGGGGAGCGAAAGCAGATCAGATAGCTATTACAGTGAATGTAGTCAGTCGGTTAACAATAAACGACGGTGGAAAGGCTTAAAGTTGACAAGTAAATATAAGACGAGAAAGCATGAAGGTAAAAGTTGAACAGAGATCTCATGAGGCCAGAGTCCCTAAGGAAATGCATAAAGGAGCATATAGAAATCGGTAATTAGATTGGGATGACGCTTAACGAGATCAACCCTCCGATTTTTCCAGTCCCCATTTAATCCTTATTGATTATGCGGTAGGTTAACACTGTGTGGAATTTCAGCCTCAAAAGGTCAACCGAATATGGTAACGCGAAGATAACGTATCAGTTTCATGCGAAATTGAAGTTTGCCAAAGGCGCCTGAGTTCTGGACAGAATACGGACATTCAGTTTTGCCTAATGGTACCTCTTTCGAGTACCATGGGGCGGTCGCTCAAAATCAGGACTTTAAAGCAAAACTTAACGCCTTTTGGTAAGATTTTGGACCAGCCGGATGCGGATTCAGCTCCTAGTTATTCTCGGTTACAGTTTAGTTCACTGGTGTCAGTTTACACCCTCTTTCCCACAAGCGAGATCATACCGCCAAGCCACCTAATATGTTTACTCCATGTTTCCTGGCCCATAGGCAAGAGGTAAGAAGCACAATAATAAATTTTCAGATAAGGTTTGATCTGGAAGTAAAGTAGCACCCTGACGGGGGGGAATGGGAACCGCTCGTGGTACCGAAGGCAGACATTAATTTACTAAACTCCTGCAGGTGACCTTACCTGTTCAACTGATTGGTCAGTTTCCGGTGTCTCTTCCGTTCCATCACCATTTTCGTTGACAGGCTGCAAGGCCTCTTCACGTAGGCAAAGAAGTTCGAGGAATTTGTGCTTCAGCAGCAGGAAACGAATAGGCCTCAAATCGAGTTCAAGGGGTGGTTCTTTAAGGGGTTCTATGTAGTCCAGCGCATCATCCCACTTTGAAAACGATAAAGGGATAAAATGGTTTACAAACGCTTACGTTGATAAAGCCACCATAACCATGATTGGGCTTGCTGCGGGGATTTTAAATTATTCAGCTGGTCAAATGCCCAATTTTCATTAATCTTATACGTCACTCGACTGAAAGATAGTAACGACTGAAGTCGCCACTGACTAATGCAGAATACCAGACAATGAGAAAGGGGGAGAAACTAGTCAGCTGAGGGACAATAAAACATTTGTACTATATTAGCACATTAGTCGGTGAATCATATTTTCTAAAAAATATAAGATCTTCAAGCGTTAAGTAAGTTGTCGTAAAATTCAACCAACTGGTTAATAGACTGTTGGCTTTCCGAGTAACTTTGCATCGCGCTAAGGTCGGTCGACCACTGTTGTTGCGCCAAGTTAGGGCTACGAGCAGGTCAAAGGCACGCCAATGGGGTCGCCGATTTCAGGACGCATAGCTGAGGCCGTCCTACAACAATTGGAGTCGCTGGTTTTCCGACACCACAAACCAAGTCTTGGCTCGGTATGTGAATAACACCTTCGATGTCATCGAACGGGGTCAGGTACTGTAATTCAAAGAACATCTCAACGCTGCCATCCCGACATAAAATTTACGATGGAGGAAGAGGAAAACAACCAACTGGCTTTCTTGATGTACTTGTCTGCAGCAAAGACTGTGGTGGCCTAAAAACCAAAGTATTCAGGAAGACGACAAACACGACGCAAATATTGAGTTACAACAGCAACCACCCAATGAGCCACAAACGCAGTTGATCAAGGGCACTATACCAGCGTGTGGAGACACACAGCAGTGAATCGGAAGACAAGGCTGCCGAAGAACAATTTCTTCGACGGATGTTTAGAGGTAATGGCTACCCGCGCAACTTCGCCAACCAGTGCCTACGCAAACGAGACGAGAGACCAAATCAGACCGGCCCCAAATTTTGGCGAGCTCTACCGTACGTGAAGAATTTCTCGGAAGTCGTCAGCCACCGTCTCACACCCTTTGGTGTTGGAGTTGCACACAAACCGGAGGCAAACATAAGGCATCAGGTCATGAGGCCGAAAGACCCACTACCGCAGCAAGAAACATCTGGGGTTGTTTATCGGGCCTGGTGCCGTTTTGGACAAAGCAACTATGTCGGAGAAACTGGAAGACTATTCCGAACGCGAATAGCCAAGTACGCAGCAGCAGGGAGGAGGAACGACGCCAGCCCTCAAGTCACGGCTCAATCTACAGAAACCGACCACACATTCAAGTTTGATGAAGCCGAAATTCTCGCTAGAGGCGAAAACCGCGTAAGCCGCGAACTGCTCGAGTCATGGTTTTCCGGCTCTCAATCAACCAACAAGCGCAACGACCCGCCTGCTCCATATTCGGTGTTGGGACCTTGTCTGGGCAAACTTCTCAGCCACGTGGAGAACGCGCGGATGGCCACTGCTCCTGGTGCCAATATTGGCGAGCCAAATTACCCAAGAGCTCAAAGGGATGATGAAATCCGGCCGTCAGCATCTCGACTGCGGGCCATCATCGCACCACATGCAACCACGTGCGATGAGCGTGAGGACCGATAATTTTGACAAGCACGCTAGCACACAGCAACGGCATGACAACTGCATACTGCAACAGCTGGCCGCTCAGACAACTATCACACCACCCGCAACTATCTGTGATATACTAGGGCACTGCCATTGTCGATAGGCATGTAGTGGCCCAGCAACTACATCCTATAAATGCTGCAAAAACCTGGGCAATCCAATACCCTTATCTGACTGCCTTTGATGATGGATTCGAGGGATAATCCGAAACGTCAGGCTAATAAAGCACTGGTTCCAATGTAACATTGATTCGATTACTGATTTCCCACTAGACCCATTACAGTAAGTTTATTTGGGAGTCACGAAACCTCTGGCTACGAGGACCTAAGGCTTCTCAGTTGAGGTGGTCAGTTTCAGCCGTTTCTATCAGAAATGATAGGTTGCAGTCCCTAAAAAAATAGATTCCGCGGCAGTTTTCACAGCACGCTAGGTCAGTAAGTGAAATAGATACGTGGAAAGGTACAGAATTTCGACAGTTTTTGTTATAAACCAGTGTAATAGTACCGAACGATGTTCTACCACGAAGGTATTGGTAGCACTTCCTCTTACTGTTTACGAAAGTATGATGTCTAGTTCGCCCACGGTCGTGCAACCAGTCGGCGCCATACTGTAGGCATTTATTAAAAATGTTTGTACAAAGGTTTTCATCTTTATATTGTAAGAGTGAAATTTTGACCAATGTTCACAGGATTCTTCACCTAGCGGCCGATGTTGAACGACAGGGTCCACTTCACAGTTTTTCATCTTTTCCATTTGAGTTACTTTGAGCGGCTAAAGCGAATGCTTAGAAAGCCATCCTAGCCTCTTCTTCAGCCCGCCCATGGGTGGTTCGTTTTACACAGTTTGAGTATATTGAGAAAAATAGGTTTCTGGTAGGCACGGCACCGGCTGAGGAGTTGATTGCTACAGAATATAGGCTTGCATGTGTTAAGAACATTGTTCGTTATCCTAACGGGAATGTGGGTCTAGTTTTTGTAGAGGATGAGAATCGTGTAGACTTCTTTAACTGCTCAATAGAATCAATAAGGCCTTAAATGGGAAGTGTACTGCACAGCTGCCAATTGCCGCCAAGGGTACGTAACTACGCCTGCTTTCCTCTGGAGGATGAATTCGTGTTGATTGAAATAAATGACCGTTGAGAGTATGCGCACCTACAGTGACTGCGCATATGATGTTTACAGAATCCAACAACGGTACCCTTTTCTTAAATTTTTACCAACTTATTTGCATTCGAAAAGTTCTTGCTTTATCACTGACTCACCTACTACTCGTCGGTCACTGTTCAGGAATTCTGCAACCCACAGTCCATTGGCTAAGAATTCGTGAAATGTGAAAGGAGAGAATCAAATTCGACATAATTTGGCCCGCATTTATCCCTAATTATGCTATTTGGTTGTAGACTATATATATATATATATATATATATATATATATATATATATATATATATATATATATCAGAAGATGTACCACTACCTTCTTCATTATCGGTAAGGTTATCAAATGCATGAGACTATTCTACTATGGTCATATGAAACCGAGGCTGATTCACTTGTTACGCTGCTAAGAGGTGTCAACTCTGTACACCCGTCAGGGTTATTTTCTCTAACATGTCCACTTTAGCTGAGGCCGCAAGCAGCAGTACCCCTCACCGGAAATGCCATCGACATGGCGGGCGACGTGGGCAGCAAGCGGAAGAAATATTTTTAAAAAAATCAATGGATAGTGCAGACTATGCAGCACACGACGTAAAGTTGGAATACCTAACTTTCGTTGTCAATCGCCTGAACACTGTAACAGCACCTGCTGCCTCCACAGATGGCCCACTTATTAGCCAACTCGTGTCGACGGCGGATTATGACAACAGCTCCCCCGAAGTCAGCAATCATAATTTTTGTCAGCGTATGGTAAATTATTTCGTTATCCGTAAACAATCTGCGCAGATTGCCCATTTATCCTCCCTTGGTAGAGAAAATAGCGTGGCGTTTGCAGGGCATATTCTCACCGTCTTTTATAGTGAGGAAGTGACAGATTCTCTCTTTCTACGGTCGATAGCCTGGCAACACGGCAGTTTACGGATCCCCTTTATACCAGTTGCTTCTTGGTAAGACATACCACTGCATAACCTAACAACTAAAAATCTAGAAGTTTTCCAACGCTAGAATGCAGACTCAAAGTCTGACAGGCGTCAGCTTGAGGAAGCTTTCAAAAAACTTTAGAAAAACCACGACCGACTGCAGAAAAGGGGTCTAAAGGCGAAAGGTAAGCAGTACTCATTGGGTGTACTTCTAAATGTTACTTTACTATGCAATCATGTAAACTCTTCCATTTTGTTCATACAATAACACTTTGTTCTTTTAGAACTGTTGAATGCTCCCTGAATGTCGCGGTGGGAGGAGTGAACAGCAGTCAGCAACAGTTATGTATACTATTTTTTTCAAAATATACTTCTTAAACCTACAATAGCCTTCCATACTTTGTATTGACACCTAGGGGCGCGTTTAGGGGTAGCATAGGTTGCGGCCGTAAAGGAAATATCCCCGTGACGAAAAAAATTGGAGAGCGAATTTTCGCTCTCGATTCGAGCGCGATAGCGTTGACAAAATGGCCTTCGAACCGCGCTTGTTTCCCGCTCAAATTGCTATTAGGGAGGTGATCTTTTGAAAATTAAAAACAAAGACCTGAATAAAAAACTTACGTGGCCTTGAAGAACAAGCTGTCGAAAGAAGAGAACATCCTCGTTATATGTTCCGTTGACGACCCCAGATTCACGTTCCAGAGAAATTTGGGAAAAGGCAAAGTCACGCTTTTCCAAAAATTCCAAAATAAGCCTTACTATATCAGACTCGAGGATGGAAAGTTTTACTGTCCGAAAACTTTTCTCCATCTTATTTTCTAACTTAGACTACGTCTAAGTGACTAATTTATGAAACCAAAGCGGATAAACCAGAGAACCGACGCATTTTCAGTCCAACGGTCTTTATTGTAGTTAACTAAAACAAAGTGACTCAACTTTTATTTTATTTCTCAACATTGAAGAGGCAGATTTACATCACTTCGGGAGTTCTTAACCGGACTCACTTGTAGCGTTTCCGAATATTTAAGGCTGCTGTAAGAATTCTGCTAGGCAAAATATTCCAAATTTTTATAGGAATCCGGCTGGTTACAAAGTGACCGTTGTGGTAACTAGATTAGTGACAAGCACGGAAATGATATGGCCCAAACGACATAGGATGGATTAATCGAAATTAACTGGTACCAACGATTACATTTTGCTTGCCTAACAAAGGGCGCATTGCAAGTAAACCGAGAAAAAGTACACTAGTCAGTGAGATATACTTTGGTGAGGACAAAATGCATGACATGCTTTCTGAACATAAACCAGGGCGTTAAAAAATCAAGTTGTGGTTTGGGTGTTACAAACTCTAAACTTCTTTTTTTGCGTGGACAGTATAGATGAACGTTCTGTTTTTGTTCAATTAATATCTCCATGTTACGCATAGGGACAGCGTCATCGCTATAAGAACAGACATTTTTTGCAGCATTCTGCTTGACAGTTTAACTGGTCTCACCTTCATGGTTTATGTTCATTGTGTGGTTAAATGAAAATTGAATTGGCCTTTCTAATAAAACTGTGGCCATCTCCTGATCGTAATCACTGACATTGAATTTATCTCTGCCGCACGGTTTAAATTTTGAGCAACAAGATACCGATTTTAATCGAGTCTTTGCACGGAAACAAACAGTCTACAGACATTAATTGAGTCAAATTATTGAATAAGTTAATTGAATCTTCCGTCCAGTCACCTTCGATACCCTCATTGTTTACCAGGAGATTTCTCCAAATCGAGCACCCTGCCGTAAATATTGGCTTGGCCTACACACCCTACCAGTACAATCCACTCTCTAACGGCTCTTCAGGGTTTCTGAGAGCTTTTGTTTGACCCTGACAGTTTCCCGTTAGGGCACCCTGTCGGACATCTTGGCTTGGCCTAAGCCTACCAGTCCAATCCAGTCTCTAACTGTTCATCGGGGTTTATGAGGTGTATCTACATAGAAGGCATTATCTATATTCTCTTTAACTGATTGTGAAATTTATATAGAGTAAATCTTTATAATAAATACTTTTAACAACTTCCACTACTAGACGTAGTTAAGAACGTTCCAAGAGCTTTCATTAATTTGCAAAAAACGTGAAGTAGATAATTTATATACTGCTTGTGTAAAACCGCTTGTAGTGTAACTTACACCTTGCCACCCGTTAATTCGTAAGTCAACACACAAGAATTCAAAAAGTCATCCCGCATGCCGGGATTGAGCCCGCGACCACCAGTACTATGACCACGCTCGCTACCCACTCGGCCACCTCATCATGGAGGCGGACGCTCTCTCAAATTCATATTCAGGCTATTGATGACACTGCCATATATGGTGGCTGTCAGAAACTGTCTATGAAGCTAAACCAGCTCGAGGATTATATAAGACAAATACAATCTGCGTAAAAAGTCACCTCTTATGCAGCAGATGTCACACAGGAGTCCACTGAGCGACTTACTAGGAGCAAAGCTTTTGATACTCGAACAAAGGGCATCCCAAAAACTTTGGCACCTGCTTCGACTACCAAACAGCAAGTAGCAATAGCGTAGGACAAAAAAGTCTGCCTTAAACAAAAACTTCCAAAATGCAAATCTGACATCAAGAAGGAAAACGTTAATGGAAAACTGACTTCGAGAGATGCCTCAAAAAAGCTCGAACAAGGGGCTTTGAACATTGCCTCGTCAACCACAGGAAATACTTCGATTCACACACCAAGCGCAAGCAAGGTTATTTATTCCCCAACCGGAACTACCACCTGCGATTCAAAATCTTCGAAGCCGTTGAATTCGCTGAAATCAAAAAAACGGAACAAATCCAACATATAGCCATGCAGCATCCGCTCCATCATTACCAGTGTGCAGCGTGAAACGTTCCCACCAGATAGTGAACAACAGCGTTGTAGGTACAAAAAAATGCTGCTGACAAAAAATAAAGACTTCTTTATACAGGGACAACCTGAATCAAAAAAGCCATAACTGACGTAGTCCAATATTCCGAAGACTTCAACCACTTTCATGAACTTCTGAACAGTATACTCGTAAAGGTCAAGGTCGAAGGCGGTTGGTTCAAATTTGAAGATAAGTGAATTCTCGAATTTTAAACCGATTTCTTCGTTTCCTGTTGAAAATATTAGCTTAATTATTGACAATTTATTGTATTTGTACCTCATTATTAGCTGCACACACTTGCAGTTATTGCAAAATGGAGAAATATATAGCAGTTTTAAACTTTTCCACCCTACACATAGCCGCATTAAAGTTCTCGCAGATTTACGTCAAAAGGGATGAATAAAGGTTAATTGAGAGAGGAATACGCTTTATTTTGAGTATCATTCAAAATTTTTCAGCATATAAAGCGAGCCCATTCACTAGGATAATGAGGATAAATATAATACAAGAATCAAAGAGTCAAAATGGACATCTAGGGAGAGATAGTTCTAGTCTGAGCTTTTTATTTCAGTCTCTGCACGTAAGGTAGCGTGCTAGAAATGCACAGCGCTGAGTATGCCGTTGTACGGCATGCTATATGGCGAAACAGCCTCGGCGCATCGGACGGGAAAGACGCCTACACAGCAATCCAGTTCAGAGTGGAGGGGATGGGTTTTCATCATCAAGGATTCGCCCAGCGAATTGTTTGACTCATCGTAAGTGCCGTTTTGCTATCAAATCCACTAAAACAGTATAAGAAACACCAGCTTAGCCAGAAGAGAGCATTCGGAGAATACGTTTTAAAATCAAAAATCCTCAAAGCAAGGCTGGAGAAAAATCACGGGAGAGCAATAAAGATGAGGGGAAGAACACATGCCTCTATAAATCGCCAGATAAGGGCCTGAGGTGTGTGATAGGAACGTAAACGGCGAATATAATATAGAAGTTTACGAATTTTTGTAAAAGAGCATCGATATGTTGAAATTTCGTAATTTTACCTTATTTCCAGCGAAGAATAATTTGCAGTAAATGGTATACCAGTTGATATAATTTTT